>CM035152.1:167417322-167649772 GCA_020205615.1 Panax quinquefolius
CATTCCATCCAACCCATTCTCGAGTCGCCAAATACATGATGCGAAATAACTACAACTTTATTATTACAACATACAAACCGTGAGTTTAAATACGAGATATTGCCATCCAGAGACAATATCCACACGCATAAATAAATCCCCATCATAATTATTGATACATTATTTTACAAAATGGTGAGGACTACTAAACAACTCTCTCTAGAACACCTTCATTCCATCCCCAGACTAGTACTCGCTACATTCTCGCCTCCCGAGAAGAAAAATGGAACAAAAAGGAAAAGGGTGAGCTCAACTAGCCCGAGTAAAGAATATTATGACTAAGATAATATACAACAAATTATCATTAGTCTTCAACAGGAAAACTAATAGAATACAATAGCAACAAGTTTTTAAACAAATATTCGCATTGAAATAATAATTCATTAGAAGAGTTAAGTAGAGAATGCAACTACTATCTTCTATGTATGAATTTAAAAGTTCGTCGCCTATCTTTTATCCTGTACATAACATCAATCAACATACATACGGAATCAAATATTCATCTTTTGCACTACTGTGCCAAAGATATTCATCGATTAATCATATTCATCTAAACACTGTTCATCTTTGCACTACGGCCAAAGATATTCTTCAAATCATTCATCTTTTGCACTACGGTGCCAAAGATATTCCATAATATCATCATTTAAACATGAAGATGATGAAAAATATTTTTAAAGAAAGCGAATCTAGTGAAACAAAAATGACAAGGATTAAGGATTAAGGATTCGTACTTTTGTTTTATCCACGCCCAAAAATACCTCAAAAATAATCACAAAGTGGTGTAAAATTCAAGAATGATCAAAACATGGATACAATCAAAGCTAGTATCTAGAATAGATATTTTTAGGCGAAAAGAAAATTTTTCATTTTTCGATGATTAGTCCAGATATCGTGAATAAAGGTCAGTATCGTGAATAGTAATCAGACACCAAAAGTTCCAAATTTGATAAAAACTTCAGATCAATACTTGGCATAATGATATTGAAGAAATAATATCATTACGAAAAATAATAATATCCTTACCTCGAAAGACAAGTCTTAGTTGAAACAGGATATAAGGCTTATGACTTGAACTTGCAGACCGTATAGCAATACTCAAAGTATACTCAAAATACTCACAAGAATACGCCGATAATATAGAGAAAACTTGAGTTTACGGTGTGATTTTCAATTCTAACCTAAGCACCCTATTTATAGGAAAATACTTTAGAACACCAAAGTAGAAAATTTAATAAATTAATATTATAATTTTTTCTACAACTTCTACGCATCCAAGAATCTGAACTCAGCCACCTAACACATGTTAAATGAGTTTCAAAAAATGGAAAAACGTTTTTGTAATTAAAAATATTTTAAACTTCCAAAAATCAATTATTTTGAACTTGGAACTTCAATAATTCACAATAAATAGCTCTTTTATCAGAAAATTTGAATCTCATGACTTATTATAGGAAATTCAATTCTCTACAACTTACTGAAGAAAGTTTTTCCAAATTCCAAGCGAAATTGGCCCAAATCCACATACGGACAATTTCTGTGCTATAATCAAATTTCGATTCAAGAAATGGGGTCCACCGAGCATGTTTAACATGTTTTAAACATTTATTGCAAAAAAAATACTCTTCCTCCTCGTATACTCATATATCCCACATTCGTTGTAAAAATATCATCCGCTAATATATTATTAAAATAATATATTTAAATGAATTATTTTATCGGAAAAAGATAAAATATTAATTTTCAACAATTGTCACTTTAAAATTTTCTCCATCTATATCCACATAAAATCAATATTTTCCTCATCATATAAATTAATAATTAATTATTCACAAATAATATTACAGAATCACAAAGATCGCAACCAGTAGTTCCCAGGAAAGAGGGGCTTTCAATAAGAATTTCTCTCTTCTTCTTGGCATTGATTAGGTGACCAAACCTCTCCTTGAGAGCTAACTTTCTAGACATTGCCAATAATATTATCTAATAATATTATTCAGATAATATGAATTATTGCTCGATAATGGAAATTAACGTGTAATGACAATTTATCAAACAACGGTAATATAAAATATCAATCACGCAGAATTATTGAATCAATAAAATAAAATCTTGAATAAGTAATTCTCCGTAACCATTATTGAGTAGTGCCTTCTTACGTAAGAATCAATAATTGGTGCAATACTGGTAAGCTTCTTGTTCAACAACGTATTATTAGTGTGTTACAACCAAGGGTATTCCAACAAGTAATAACGAGAATAACTACTGTAGTTATTTATAAACAACTTATATTTGTCATTTTCTTCATCCAATCGCTTTCAGTTATGGGGCCCACAAAAGATAGCATACCGTCATACGAATATTCTTGATAAAGATACGAATATTCCACGACCAAACGAATATTCCCTACAATAATGAATATTTTATAACCACTTGCTTATTCGAAATATTTATGTATTTACCCATAACTATCCACATTAATCAAATCGAACCCTTACTATTTCAAAATAATAAATAGAGAAAATAAATTTCATTTATTAATAATTTGGGGTCTTACAACCTCCTCTCTTATGAAATTTCGTCCTCGAAATTGACGTGACGTACACTGGTGTTTCAAAAGATGAGAATACCTCGATTTCATTTCCGTTTCCAACTCCCCGTGTCATTTCCTCAATAGCATGGTTTCTCCATAAAACTTTAACTTGTGGTATAACCTCGATACATAGGACATGTTCTTTCCTATCCAAGATCTTGACAAAAGTACCTCCTCGTGACGTTAAGTCTTCATTTATCTCGTCCGGGTTCTAACTTCAATGGCGTGGTTGGGTCGTCCACATATTTACGTAACATCGATACGTGAAAACGCGTTATGAACACGCATCGTCATACTTGGCGGTAAAATGAGTCTATAGGCCGCAGTTCCTATTCGATCGAGAATTTCAAATGGATTAATAAATCAAGGTTTGAGCTTTCCTCACCTCTCACCGATTTCGCTTTTGAAATAACAACTTCTTGCACCTCCTTCTTCAAATTCATCATTTCCCGGTGTAGCTGAGCGACTTTAACTTTATCGATTAAAGTCGATTATACTCGTATATCATCATTGGGTAACTAGAGTTTTCATCTCCATCTCTATTATTTATAAATTATTGAAATGAGTATTTGACAATATCGTACTTTCGTACTTGTATACGATCTTCTACTTAACACGTCGCCTACCACGTTCGCTTTTCGGGATGGTATGGTCGAACATGTCTTTGAAATGAGTCTCTCTCTTGAGTTCTTAGAAGCTCTTCCCACATTCCTTGCTCCATTCAATTTTGTATCTCATGAGAATTGCGTTAATGGAATAGCGATTCGTGAATATCCTTCAACGAATCTCCGATAATAACCAACTAAGCCTGAAAGCTACGTATTTCGATTCATCGAACTTAGGTTGTTCTCAATCGTGACTCATATCCCAACCTTGGATAAGACGTTACAATGACACTATCGGTTTACTATCGCATTTAATATGGTGTCCCCTACGAGAGTCCGGCTTGGTGCATTCCACAAAAGTAGTCACCGGATAAAGGCTCGGTACCAAATTCTATAGTTGAATTTTTAACTCACGAAGTTCAATAGGAGCCATTCGATATGAGATTTTAGAAATGAGTTTTGTATCGGGTTCAAAGTCGATACAAAATTTAATATCGAACTTTGGGGAGTAAGCCAAGAAATTCATCGAGAAATACGTCGGGAAAAATCAATAACAACAGAATATTATTCAAATCGGCGTGTCTTTATTCAAATCCATAACATGGACTAAGAAAACTTGACATCCATAATAAACGAATGACTTCATGGCTTGATATGAAAATGTTTGATTACAATGGTTTGATTGCTTGAATTGAATAACAGTTGCTTAGGAATATGAAAACTAACAACCTTACAAAAGCAATCAATTTGGCGTGATGAGTAGTTAACCAATCAATCTCTAAAATCACATCAAAAGCAAGTATCTTTAAATAAATAAGGTCAACCGGTAATGTGATGGTGCCAACTTGGATCAAACAAGATTTCTAAACAATGGATGTAATGAAAGTTTCTCTAATCCGAGTCTCCATAAATAGGTCAAAGTCTAATTTCTCCGTAGTCAAGTTCAAACGTTGAGTGCAAGCAAGAGAGATAAAAGAATGGGTAGAACCCAGATATCTAGTAAGGTATAAACTTCGCAAGAATTTATAATTAACTAACGTGCTAACCGTTCGGGTTCCTCGTATTTTGATGGAATCCACGACAAACGCTCTTCCCAGAATCGTTGACTTTGACTTTTAGGGACATCCTTTTGAGTCACCATTCCATTTGGATGGGTTTCGATATCGTACAATCTCGGCGATATGTCCTTCTTTTCCACAATTATAGCATACCTTAAACTGTTGTGATGGGTTTAGGTGATATGTCCTCTTTCCGCATTTGTAACATACGTGAGATGGTCTTTTCTCTCTCCTTGGAACCAATTGCTACTCTACGCAACAGCGTCTTCACATGGTCGTTGTTGAATCTCCTCTTTTAAAATCTCCTCCCACTCGCTTCTTCTATTTTCATGGCCATGATTACCACCAGTGGTTACCATTTTGTCGAATCTTTTTTCTTCTCCGTGGTTATCGTTATTCGATGGATCGCATTATCTTGATGATGATCTGGTTATGGTCCCCTCGGTTGAGCGTATTTCGTTATCTCACTCTAACAATCGAGCCACATTGACAACATATCGAATAGAGAGAAAATTTATGAGAAATGAGATCTTGGCGTACGCCGGGTTTCAAACCTCTCGAAACATCCGCGTCATCGTTCCTCATTCTCCACCAAATGAGATCTGAGCACGGATAACTCCGCGAACTTCGCCTCGCATCGGGACAAACCGTCATGTTATTACGCTCGATCTAATAAACTCCACTTCCTTCATATAGCGAATACTTTTGGAAGTACTTGTCATTGAACTATTTTCAAATGTCTCCGTGACATCTTTGAGTGCATTTGGATGGGTACGCTTCACATGAGACTCCACCGGATAGTCGCTTCGCCACGGAACATAAAGGTAGCGAATGGAACCTTCATTCTCTCGCGTCATCCCAAGACATCGAATATCTTGGTAATTTGTTTGACCCACGTCTCGCTTTAATCGGATCGGCTTTCCCGTAATTCGTGGTCCCAACTCTTTGAAGCTTGCTTGCATTTGTGACCACCGTGAATTGTTATCATTTCCTCTCGTATTTTGAACACGAGTCTCCCCAAATGCGATTTTACATGAAGCATCGCAAAAAGCTTCTAAACATCCCCTCGTTCATCATCTGCTCAGTGGTGTTGTTCATAGGAGGTACATTGCCAGCCTGTTGCACGTTCTCCTCGTTGGTAAGTACAGGCATCTCCACGATCTCATTTACTCCACTGTTAATATTCTCAGTCGACATTCTCAAATACTGTCATAAAACAAGGGTTAATTAAGGAAATCAATATATCACATAATATCCATATATACTGACCAACTAACAAATAAGCTTAGGTAGGACACACTAGCGAAGGATTTACTCGTCTCTCCCCTCTAGTTCAATTCCCGATCTCCGCCGGAGATCATATCCCTAAGCTCTCGATACAAGCTGTGACGCCCCAAAATAGGTCCATTCCATCCAACCCATTCACGAGTCGCCAAATACATGGTGCGAAATAACTACAACTTTATTATTACAACATACAATTTGTGAGTTTAAATACGAGATATTGCCATCTAGACAATATCCACATAAATAAATCCCCATCATAATTATTGATACATTATTTTTTACAAAATGGTGAGGACTACTAAACAACTCTCTCTAGAACCTTCATTCCATACCACACTAGTACTGCATTTACATTCTCGCCTCTGAGAAGAAAAATGGAACAAAAAGGAAAAGGGTGAGCTCAAACTAGCCCGGTAAAGAATATTATGACTAAGATAATATACAACAAATTATCATTAGTCTTCAACAGGGAAAACTAATAGAATCTGATAAGCAACAAGTTTTAAACAAATATTCGCAATGAAATAATAATTCATTAGAAGAGTTAAGTAGAGAATGCAACTACTATCTTACATGTATGAATTTAAAAGTTAAATCGCCTATCTTTTATCCTGTAACATCAATCAACATACATACGGAATCAAATATTCATCTTTTTGCACTACGAGGCCAAAGATATTCATCGATTAGTCATGTTCATCTAAACACTGTTCATCTTTGCACTATGGGCCAAAGATATTCTTCAGAAATCATTCATCTTTGCCTTACAGGCAAAAAGATATTCCATAATATCATCATTTAAGGCGAAGATGATGAAAATATTTTTAAAGAAACGAATCTAGTGAAACAAAATAACAAGGATTAAGGATTAAGGATTCAGTACTTTATTTTATCCACGCCCAAAAATACCTCAAAAATAATCATACGATTGGTGTAAAATTCAAGAATGATCAAAACATGGATACAATCAAAGCTAGTATCTAGAATAGATATTTTAGGCGATTTAAAAGAAAATTTTTCATTTTTCGATGATAATAGTCAGAGTATCGTGAATAGTGCAGATATCGTGAATAAGTAATCTCAACACCAAAAGTTCCAAATTTGATAAAACTTCAGATCAATACTTGGCATAATGATATTGAAGAAATAATATCATTACGAAAAATAATAATATCCCCACCTCGAAAGACAAGATTTCTAGTTGAACACCTGATATAAAGGCTATGACTTGAACTTGCACAGAGTATAGCAATACTCAAAGTATACTCAAAATACTCACAAGAATACGCTCGATAATATAGAGAGAGAAAACTTCAGTTTCTGGTGTGATTTTCAATTCTAACCTAAGCACCTTATTTATAGGAAAATGCTTAGAACACCAAAGTAGAAAATTTAATAAATTAATATTATAATTTTTTCTACAACTTCCTACGCATCCAAGAATCTGAACTCAGCCACCCTAAAACATGTTAAATGAGTTTCAAAAATGGAAAAACCGTTTTTGTAATTAAAAATATTTTAAACTTCCAAAAATCAATTATTTCGGAACTTTGGAACTTCAATAATTCACAATAAATAGCTCTTTTATCAGAAAATTCGAATCTCGCGACTTATTATAGGAAATTCAATTCTCTACAACTTTGCAGAAGAAAGTTTTTCCAAATTCCAAATAGAAATTGACCGAAATCCACATACGGACAATTTTATGTGCTATAATCAAATTTCAGACCAAGAAATGGGGTCCACCGACATGTTTAACATGTTTTAAACATTTATTAAACAAAAAAATACTCTTCCTCCTCTTATACTCATATATCCCACATTCGTTGTAAAAATATCACCGTTAATATATTATTAAAATAATATATTTAAATGAATTATTTTATCGAGGAAAAAGATAAAATATTAATTTTCAACAATTGTCACTTTAAAAATTTTCTCCATCTATATCCACATAAAATCAATATTTTCCTCATCCTATAAATCAATAATTAATTATTCATAAATAATATTACAGAATCATGTGATCGGGCAACCAGTAGCCCTCGAGAAAGTTAGGGCTTTCAATAAAAATTCTCCACTTCTTGGCCAAGCAATTAGGTGACCAAACCTCTCCTTAGACGTAACTTTCTAGACATTGCCAATAATGTTATCTAATAATATTATTCAGATAATATGAATTATTGCTTCGATAATGGAAATTCGCAGAATGACAATTTATTGAAACAACGATAATATAAAATATCAACGCAAAGAATTATTGAATCAATAAAATAAAATATCGAATAAGAATTCGTCAGAACCATTATTGAGTAAAGTGCCTTCTTCACGTAAGAATCAATAATTGGTGCAATACCGTGTCTTCTTGCTCAACAACGCCATTAAAGGTGTTCTAAACCTTAACGGTATTCCATGAAGATAATTGATAATAACTACGTAGTTATTTATAAACAACTTATATTTATCGTTTTCTTCATCCAATCTCTTTCCGTTATGGAGCCCACAAAAGCTAGTCAGGTAAATGCGAATATTCTCAGGCGATACGAATATTCCACGACCAAACGAATATTCCCTACAATAATGAATATTTTATAACCACTTGCTTATTCGAAATATTTACGTATTTTACCCATAACTATCCACATTAATCAAATCGACCCTTACTATTTCAAAATAATAAATAGAGAAAATAAATTTCATTTATTAATAATTTGGGGTCTTATGGTGACAATTGTTGAAAATTAATATTTTATCTTTTTCTCGATAAAATAATTCATTTAAATATATTATTTGAATAATATAATAATGGTGATATTTTACAATGAATGTGGGATATATGAGTATATGAGGAGGAAGAGTATTTTGTTGCATTAAATGATTAACACATGTTTTGTGTGTGGTAGACCCAATTCTTGATCGAAATTTGATTATAATTGTAAAATTGCCCGCTTTGGATTTTGGCCAATTTCGCATTTGGAATTTGGAAAAACTTTCTTCTGCAAAGTTGTAGAAATGAAATTTCCTATAGAAAGGACATGTGGTTCGAATTTTTCTGATAAAAGGGTTATTTATTATGAATTATTAAAATTCCGTAATAATTGATTTTTGGAAGTTTTATTTATTTTTTTGATAAAAAACGTTTTTTTGTATTTTGTTAACATCATTAACATGTGCAAAGTGCTGAAATTAGATGTCTAGAGGTGGGCTAAGGAAAATTTGATAAATATATTAATATTATATTAAATTTTCTGCTTTGGTGTTCTAAGCATTTTTCTATAAATAGGGTGCTTAGGTTAGAATTGAAAATCACACCAAAAACTGAAGTTTTCTCTCAATTTCTCTCTTAATATATTGAGCGTATTCTTGTGAGTATTTTGATACCTTGAGTGTTGCTTTATCACGGTAAGTTTCCTTCAAAGACTATATCCGGTATTCCGGTCGTAGTCTGCGTCTTTTCGAGATAAGGATGTTATTTTCTTTTAAATGATATTATTTTCTTCAATATCATTATGCCAAAATATTGGTTTGAACTTTTAATCAAATTTGGAACTTTTGTGTTGGGTAACTATTCACGATATCGATAATTATTCACGATACTCAAGACTATTCACTTAATACGACACTATTCATCGAAAAATGAAATTTTTCCTTTTCGTCTAAAATATCTATTATGGATACAAGCTTTGATTGTATCCATGTTTTGATCATTCTTGAATTTTACTTCACTATGATTATTTATGAGGTATTTTGGACATGAAATAAATTCAAATCTGAATCCTTGATATTTATTCTTTTGTTTCAATCGGATTCGTTTCCTTTAAAATATTTTTCATCATTCTCTATCCTAAATGATGATATTATTGAATATCTTTGGCTCAGTAGTGCAAAGATAAATGATTTTATAATGAATATCTTTGGTCCGTAGTAAAAGATGTACAGTGTTGAGATGAACACGATTGATCGATGAATATCTTTGGCCTGTAGTGCAAAGATGAATATATGACTCAAGATGTGCATTGATTGATGTTACAGGGATAAAATAATGATGATGGACTTTTAAATTCATAGATTATAGTAGATTTCATTCTCTACGTAACTCATCTATGAATTATTATTTCACCGCTAATCAAACTTGTTGTCTATTGTATTCTATCAGATTTTTTCCTGTTGAAGACTAACGATAATTTGTTCTATATTATCTTAGTCATAATATTCTTTACTAGGCTAATTGAGCTCACCCTTTTCCTTTTTCTTCTATTTTTCTTCTAAGGAGGCGAGAATGTAGCGAGTACTAGTCGGGTTGTGGAATGAAGGTTCTAGGAAGTTGTTTTAGTAGTCCTCACCACTTTTGTAAAGTATTGTATCAATAATTATAATGAGGACTTAGTTGGATATGTATATTGTCTAGATGACGATATTTGTATTTAAACTCACATTTTATGGGTTGTATTAATAAAGTTGTAGTTGTTTCTGTACTATGTTATTGACGAATCAGAATGGGTGATGTATATCTATTTTGGGGGCGTCACACTTATCTAAAGTTCTCAATAAAATTATTTCGATACTATTTAGGGAGAACCTCAACAGCTATAAACCACCGTTCTATTCCCCTGTTATCCCCGCTCGACCCGCCTACACTCTTATTCCCGAGAAAGGAATTGTGAAGCAAAGGGTGAAAGCACAACTATACTGAGAAAGAATATCATAACTAAAGATAATTAAATTATCAATAGCTTTTGTCAATAATAAATCAGAGATTTAGAACATATGGTAGATGATAAAACTTTTCAACCATAGTTGCAGCAGAACGAGCAATCCATTAAAAGAGTCAAATAGACCATCAGATCTATTATCTTCTCCATGTTAAAAGTCCACCAATAATGTTTTATCCCTGTAACATCAATCAACAATTCATGTCCATAATCATATGAATAACTCATAATCATAATTGTGATTCTGAATTCCTTTTCGCACCCAGGACGAAGATAATTTTCATCACCTATTTTCACCTGAAACATCAAAAATCATGGTTATACCAAATCATAATTTCTACTCATAATCATACTAATTAAACCATCTTTGCACTACGACCAAAGATATTCATTATTATCACATCTATGAATTAATATTTCATTGCTGAGACTCAGCTCAATAATTAATCCACATTATCGAATCACCCCTGCACTACGGTCAAGGATATTCATTAATATCACATCCATGAATTATCCATGCTGTAAGACCCCAACTTATTATTTAATGAAATTAAATTTCCTCTATTTATTATCTTGAAATAGTAAGAGTTGATTTGATTAATATGGTAAGTTATGGGTAAAATGCGCAATTATTTCAAACAAGCAAATGGTTTTAAAATATTCATTGTTGACGGGGAATATTCGTTTGGTCGTAGAATATTTTTACTGTTGGGGAATATTCGTACGACGGCGCAGCCTTTTGTGGGCCCCATAACGGAAAACGATTGGATGAAGAAAATGACAAGAATAAGTTGGTTATAAATAACGACGTAGTTGTTACCGTTAATACTATTGGAATACCCGGTGGTTAAAACACAGTAGCACACGGTATTACACCAATTATTGATTCTTACGTAAGAAGGCACTACTTTCAATAATTATTACGATAATTATTGTTCGGTATTTTATTTTATTGATTCAATAATTGTTGCGTTGATATTTTATATTATTTGTTATTTTAATCATCATCATTACACAGTATTTTCTATTATCGGAACAATAATTCATATTATCTGAATAATATTATTAGATAACATTATTGGCAATGTCTAGAAAGTTCATGTCTAAGGAGAGGTTTGTTCATCTAATCATGGCGCCCAAGAAGAGAGAGATCCTTCTCGGAAAGCCCCTCTTTCTGAGGCGCACGGTTATCGATATTGTGATTCGTAATATTATTTGTGAATAATTAAGTATTGATTTATATGATGAGGAAAATATTGATTTTATGTGGATATAGATGGAGAAAATTTTTAATGTGATAATTGTTAAAAATTAATATTTTATCTTTTTCTGATAAAATAATTCATTTAAATATATTATTTTAATAATATAATAATGGTGATATTTTTACAATAAATGTGAGATATATGAGTATATGAGGAGGAAGAGTATTTTTGTTGCATTAAATGATTAACACATGTTTTGTGTGTCGGTAGACCCCAATTCTTGACCGAAATTTGATTATAGCCTGTAAAATTGTCCGTTTATGGATTTCGATCAATTTCTGTTTGGAATTTGGAAAAACTTTCTTCTGTAAAGTTGTAGAGAATGAAATTTCCTATGGAAAGGACATGTGGTTTGAATTTTTTTTTGATAAAAGGGCTATTTATTATGAATTATTGAAGTTCCGAAATAATTGATTTTTGGAAGTTTTATTTATTTTTTTGATAAAAAACATTTTTTTTTGTATTTTTTGGACATCATTAACATATGCAATGTGCTAAAATCAGATGTCTAGAGGTGGGATAAGGAAAATTTGATAAATATATTAATATTATATTAAATTTTTTGCTTTGGTGTTCTAAGCATTTTCCTATAAATAGGTGCTTAGGTTAGAATTGAAAATCCCACCAGAAACTGAAGTTTTCTCTCTATTTCTCTCTATATTGAGCGTATTCTTGTGAGTATTTTGATACCTTGAGTGTTGCTATACGGTGCAAGTTTCCTTCAGCACTATATCTAGTATTCCAGTCAGGAGTACCGTCTTTTCGAGGTAAAGGATGCTATTTTCTTTTTAAATGATATTATTTTCTTCAATATCATTATGCCGAAATATTGGTTTGAACTTTTAATCAAATTTGTAACTTTTTGTGTCGGAGTTACTATTCACGTATACGACACTATTCATCAAAAAATGAATTTTTTTTCCTTTTTGTCCAAAATATCTATTATGGATACTAGCTTTGATCGTATTCATGTTTTGATCATTCTTGAATTTTACTTCACTATGATTATTTATGAGGTATTTTTGGACATGAAATAGCTTAAATACGAATTCTTGATATTTATTCTTTTGTTTCATTTGATTCGTTTCCTTTAAAATAATTTTCATCATCCTCAGTCTTAAATGATGATATTATTGAATATCTTTGGCCGTAGTGTAAAGATAAATAATTTTATAATGAATATCTTTGGCGTAGTAAGTGCAAAGATGAGCAGTGTTGAGATGAACATACTTGATCGATGAATATCTTTGGCATGTAGTGCAAAGATGAATATTTGATTTAAGATGTATATTGATTGATGTTACAGGGATAAAATATTGATGATGGACTTTTAAATTCATAGATAGTAGTAGATTTCATTCTCTACGTAACTCTTCTTTGAATTATTATTTCCGCTGCGAATATTGATATAAAACTTGTTGTTTATTGTATTCTATCAGATTTTTCCCTGTTGAAGACTAAGGATAATTTGTTGTACATTATCTTAGTCATAACATTCTTTATTGGGCTAGTTGAGCTCACCCTTTTCCTTTTTGTTCCATTTTTCTTCTCAGAAGGCGAGAATATAACAGGAACTAGTCGGGGTGTGGAGTGATGGTTCAAGACAGTGGTTTTAGTAGTCCTCACTATTTTGTAAAATAGTGTATCAATAATTGTAATGAGGACTTTATTTGAGTGTGGTTATTGTCTAGAAGACAATATTTGTATTTAAACTCATAGTATATATGTTGTCGTATTTTGCACGACAAATGTATTAATAAAGTTGTAGTTATTTCTGTACCATGTATTTGGCGACTCAGAATAGGTTGGGTGGATTGGACCTATTTTGGGGGCGTCACACATGCAATACGGCCAAGGATATTCATTATTATCACATCCATGAATTAATATTTCATTGCTTAGACTCAACTCAATAACTAATCCACATCATCAATTCATCCCTGCACAATTGGCCAAGGATATTCTTTTAGTATCACGACCACGAATTATTCATGCACTACGGGCCAAAGATAATCGTATTTTCATCAACGGTCCTGATCATGCCATAAAATAATTCATCTTTGTCGCTTGGCCGAAGAGAATCCATAGCCATAATAATACCAAAAATTGTCCATCAATGCACTACGGCCAATGAGGACTTTTTCCACTTCATTTGTAACATTACGGTCATGATTATACCAAATAATCTCTGGTCATAATCATACCAAGTCCATCTATGCACTACAGGCTACTGATGACTTTCAACATAATATATACATGAGGATGATGACAATGATATAAGTATTAATCAAACGAAAACAATGATAAATATTAAAGACTTTAAATTTATGCAAATATTATCAACCACTCATAATCTAATATTATTAATATCATAACAATATTTTAATCACTTCTTAAGCTTATAAACAATTTATTTCAATTGTTTACACTTTACCAAATAATGCATTTAATCATTCAAAAATGCCATACTCATAAGATTTCATCACCAATGATTAAATCCCTCATCAAAAATATGCATATACCTTATATAGGATTTTCAAGCCATAAAATCATATTTTCCAACTTTGTTACTTCACATAACATATTTAACTCATATATTCGTAACTAAACTATTTTCATGAAAAATACCAAATCAGTCCCAAAAATATTTCTTTTTTGAGATTTAGCAGAATATAGTCCCTAATGAACATATATTTTTCTCGGAATTTTTAAAATTCATTTACTATTTTTCAAAAATTTATTTCTAATTAATTCCTTAAGAAATTAGCTACCTCAAGTTTAACTATAGAAATTCCCAAATCTTGGCAGGAACTTACACATGTTAACGTGAGCTTTCAGTTTAAATTTCATGGTCATCGGAGTTATAGAACTTTCGGTTATAATTTTTAAATGAAAAAACCTAAATATTGAAATGGTCATAACTTGCTCATTTTAAGTCGGAATGAGCTCATTTTTGGACAGGAGGTACTTTATACCATATAATTTCATGTCCCAAAAGTCCAAAATTTTTCTCACAAATTAAGTGGCCAAAACAGTCCCTTAAAGTTTCTGGGCAGTAGTATTTTCCTCTTTTACAGCTTTGGACTCTTTTGCTAAAAATAGTCCACACGAAAATCTACAATACCTTTTCCAGTGATTCCACTTAGAGATGCTACAAAACTCATAGATCTAACTCTAGAACTTGACCACACTAAAAAATTCAAAATATAATAGGAGATATGGTCAATTGAATTTCATGTTCTATTTTCACCAAAATCTGATTTTCAATCCTTTGTGATTTCTAAGAAACTTTCATGTTTTCACATAATAACCAACATAACTCATCATAACACTTACTAATACCACATATACCAATGATTTTCATCAGTCCAATGCTTTTATTATGACTTTCATCATAATCCTCGTAAACAGATCATTTTCACAATTTAATAAGGAATGAATATAAAGGATCATTCACCATGCATGTGGTAATCCACATAGACAGGTTATTCCAACAGAATAATAAAGAATGGAATAACAGAAGGATTCACCATGCATGCGATAGAGACCACACAGACAAGTTATTCTCAACAGAATAATAAATAATGGAACCAGGTCCGGCGTAAACGCACAGACAGGATATTCCGATAGAATAATAAATGCGGAATAATAAATAATGGAACCAGGTCTGCCGTAAAATGCACAGATAGGATATTCAGACAGAATAATAAATGCGAATAATAAATAATGGAATCAGTCCCACAGAACGCACGACGCAGTGATATTCCGAGAATAAGAAAGAATGAAATAATAGAAGAATTTCACCATGTATGAGGTACTTCGCATAAACAGGTTTTTTCAACATAATAATAAAGAATGGAATAACAGAAGAATTTCACCAAGTATAGGGTAGTCCGCGTATACAGGTTATTCCAACATAATAATAAAGAATGGAATAATGAAGTTCTCTTCATGAATACAAAAAATAATACCCCTTAAGGTATACAACAAATAATATCCCTTACCTTTGAAAGAAGAGTACGTATTCAATGGTAGGCGAGGATATACTCAAGAAAGCGCGCACTATGCTCAAAGCTTTCTTAAACTCTAAAGAAATACGCTCAAGATCATAGAAGAAGAACTCTCTCTATAGTTTCTCTCTCTAGAGTTTCAGTGAATTCGTAAGAAATAATGAAGGAATGAGCTTCTATTTATAGAAGAATGGATTGAATAGTAACTAATTCATGAACGGTCCAGATTCATTCACTTTTAAACTGATGGTCCAGATTGATTTAATAAAATATTCTAATAAAACAAAATCTTTTTAAATAACATATAATATATTCTATTTATAATCTAATAAAACGAATAACTTTATAAAAGTATTCTATTTTATATAAAAAGATTTTACTATGCAAACACTACTATGCATAATAAAATATAATATATTCTAATTATTGTGCAATAAAACAAATAACTTTATAAAAGTATTACATGCTTTATATTAAAAGATTTTACTATGCAAAATAATATGCATAATAGAATATAATATATTCTATTTATAGTCTAATAAAATGAATAACTTTATAAAAATATTCATTTTTTATATAAAAGCTTTTTCTTGCTTTTATTACATTAATAATACTAATAAAACAAAACTTCATCATCACTTACTTTGAAAAATTTTCAAATGTTACTCTTAACTTTAAACTTTTATCAATTTAACTATTCACCAAAATAGAAAAATTGAATATTTTTATTTCATAAAATTCGGGGTCTCACAGGGGGTGTTAGAAAGTAATTATGTAATCTCATATTTCTAGAAGCAGTATTAATTATAGTTATTAAACTTGCTGAGTTCTATAAGTGTCTTTTGTATTCTCAAGAGTATTGAAGTCTTATTCTAGAATACTCCACTCCTAGATTAAATAGGAGATTGATGTATCCCATAAAGTATTAAAAAAAAGAAGAAAAAAGGAAGTCTAGCAGTCAATAATATAAGAATATATTCTACAGGAGCAGCAACACTACAAAGTCTATTGCTCTCATCATTCTTCTAATAAAAATCTAATTTAATCAATATCCTTGATAAATTTTTATTTTTTGCTCATTGTGTTTTCGTTTGTCCGAACACTACATTGATGAATTGATTCTCATTTTCTCCCAATTTCCACTACAACCACTGGATTCAAATAAGCTAATCACTTTCTACCATACTGCTACTAACACTAGAAATAACCATACCACATTTTAAAACTTTTAGCTTACAAAGATAAGTTTGATAAATCCAAATCCCAAGGCATATAATGTTCGAGAAAGGGAAAAAAAGAATCTTGTGTTGGATGTATGGTTCAAGTTATACAGATGAATCAATTTGATTTGGCTAAATGCAAATTTGACGACAGGTGGACATATCTATATACATAAATTTTAACAGTAGAAACTAGAAAACTTTCAATTTCCTGATATCTCCATACATGACCAGTCAGCTTAAGGCTATTTAAGCAGTAAAAAGTAAAGATATCAAACAGTTAATGAATTCTAAAGTTAAAATTAACACCTGGTTTACTTATCAACATATAAGCCTTATTGTACACATGCAAAATATGAAAAAAGAAAGTTATCAAAATGGAAGGTCATAACTTAAGTCACACAGAAGAAAGACAAACCTTTTATTTTGTTGACCAACCATTTTGTTCCTCCTTCAATACTGCTGGAAACTGACTAGAATTTCCCCCAATACAAAAGAAAAAGATAAGTCAAAGAAAGAATGTGCTGATACTTCATACATGAAAGGAACAAAGATAGCACTATAGCAAAGTATAATGCCTTTTTAAACTCCATACAGATTGATACAAAATAAAAATGAGAATTCTTGACTTCGGGAACCCTCTGGTGCTTCCCAAGGAGATAATATTCATTGTAATGAGTCCACATAAATATTTCACAACATAAGGAGTGATGCATAGGGATTACATTCTTGAATTAAGTTCTGGTATGGTAATTATTTAATCTTTTCCCACGATTTATGACATAGCGTATCTAATACATATAAATGAATCAAATATGAGTAAATTTTAAAGTTCGATTCAAGCAAATATGAATGAGTTAAATATGAGCAAATTTTAAAGTTCGATAAATTATTCGAACCTACTCAAATTATAATTTTTTATTAATACTCGGATCATAATCGTTCGAAAAGTTCAAGCCGCCGAGCTTCGATTCAGTAATCGTCTTTCATTTTGTAACTAAATGGTATTTTTCAATCAAACCTTATTTTATACTCGATAAATTTTGTGAACCAAATCTGAGCAACTCAATACTCGGTTTGATTCGATTTATTTACACCCTTACACGCGATACATCATACGTGTGTATAATTTGTCAATTATTATAATTTAAGATTTAACAATATTAGGATAAAAGGTTTTGAAAATTAAAAAAAATGAATTTAAAAGATTAAATATGATGTGTTTACTAGTATGTATGTATATATATATATATAATTTTTGTTGATTTTTTTTATTTATAAAAAAAAAGAAAGAGAAGAAGAGTCAAAGTATTTGATAAATAATGTAAAAAAAACACCTTATAAAGATTGTTACAAGTTTAATTCAAATGCAAATTAATTAGAATCCAAAGCACCAAGTAAAACATCTACCATTAAATGTATTTTTATCATCACTGCCTTTAAGGCTCAAGCCAACTATTTAAATTGAAAGAACTCAAACACATACTTTTATATATTTGATATATATTGTCATAGTAAAATAATATTATAAAATATATATGTATATATAACGATATATTATATTTATTTTAATAACATTTAACTTTTTTTATTCTAATAAAAATATTTTTATTTTGATAATATCGGCGGCCATATTTAATATCCATGGTCAAAGGTGCACATGATTTTATAGAACGGTTCGTGATGGTGAGTGGTGAGGATGGGGAAATGACATCAGGTGAGACTTATATCTAAGAGGAGATTAGATTACTATTACTACTGACCAAAGAGAATGTTACCCACCCAGCTGACCAATATGTTTATCCCAAAGTAGACAGTTTTAATTTTCACATTTTTTTTGTTGTGATTTCATGCACGGTGGAGACCTAGAGGTGGCATATTACTACTAATTATTTATTCATCTTTAAGCTGCATCGTCTCCTTTAATTTCTAGCTAATTATATATATATATATATATATATAGTCCGCTATAATTTAAAAAATTGGATTTTTTGTGATTTAGCGACGGAAGAATCGTCGTTATAATTGATTCGTCTTTAGTTAATTTTTTCGATTCGTTGAAATTATATATATATATATATATATTTTAAATTTCCTTTTTAGACATCTTGGCCGAGAAGAACTAGGGTTTACTCATTAAAATACAAGTGTACCTAACAAAGATTGATGGGGGTGGCATGGTAAGCATGATGCTTATCTGAGTAAAGGAAAAGACAAATGGAACTGGTCTAACAGTTCTAGATGATGACCATTGACCGCTTGTCTTTTCTTCTCCACGGCATGCATGCATAAATTTGTTTTTTTCTGCACCATCATGCATGTTAAATGTCAATTTGTCAAGTTGATAACAAAAGCTGGTGTCGTCCTTGTACTACTTATTCGTTTTTGGAGTTTTCCGACCACTTCTGTCACACTACTATTAAGAATATACAACTGGTTAGAATATATCGTACCTTATTTTATTTTTTTGAGCTTTAATTATTTCCATGTTTGAGTTTAATAAAATTTATTTGTTAATATAATTTAACTAAATATAAATGTGCCATTTATTTCCCAAATGCATAAAAGAAGATTTCATTTGTTTTGTATCACATTTAATAAGCTGTAAAATTGTTTGATTAAAATTATCTTTTTTAGTTTCATTTAATAGAAAAAGACTATTAATTAGTCTATTTTATTTATTTTGTAATAAAAGTAGAATATCGAAAACTATTTAAATTTTAATTAACCACTAAATTAATACTAGTATGTAATCTACATATTTAGTACTAATAAGGATAATTAAAAATAAAATTTAATAATATATTATGTAATTTCCAAATATGTATGTATATGTGTACATATAAATATACATATATGAAATAAGTTTACATGTATTATTTTACACATGTATTTCCTCTCTTTTCTATCTTCTCTAATTTTTTTACAAACAAATAATTATTACAATGCAATGTTATATTAGAATTATTTTGTGATTGTTATCACGAATAATTTATAAAAAGTTTGATATATGTTCTGAAGATATATTATTTTATAAATCAATTATAATGATGTTAAGAACATCTGGTAGCACAATATTAATTCTACAAAGCTACGGTTCTATCGCAACTTGAAGTTGCTCGAGGCGATTGAGCAGAAAAAAGAGAGAGGCAAAGATAGAGAGTGCAAGTGGACTTGTAGTAATCACATCAAATGAGGATTTTATGTAAATTAATTAGCAATTGGGATGTAAGTGGCTCCATCAATCACGGCTTAGTTGAAGTTTTTTCAGCGATTTAGAGCTTTAAATATATTTGAAAAATTTATTGATTTAATTTAATCATGATTTTTGGTGCCCAATTCATTGTAGTAACTTTTTTTTTTAAAATTTACAAATATAATTTTTTTTAATACAACTGCAAACGCACTTAAACCAAAGTGGTTAACATGAAGTTTATTTTTGGTAGTTTTTCATTAATTGATTAATCAGATAAGTCTTGTGATGAGCGGAGCGAAGTTGTATTTCAGATCAACATTTTATTGATCAATTGACCAACTTACCAAAAAATAAACTTCATAATAACCGGATCTCACTTAAACAAATAAGACCATAATAATTAAGCTCATAAAGGTTTGGGCCGACCAAGCCAATCCACATATTCCTAAATTTATTGTTGCACATTTTTTTTATATATTAAATATATAATATTACCCTTAAATAATAGAAAGCCAATTAAATCGATCAATACTTGTCCATTTTAGACTTAAGCTTATTATTATTATTCTTAAAACTTTTTTAAAAAAACAAAGTTAAAAAGTCTAGTGGAATCCTTATTATTTATTATTGTGTCATTAATACTAAACTAAACAGTTCATTAAATTTTAAAATTTAATAATTGAGAGTAGTATTTGTTTTTGAAGCTGGGCGTGGAGAAAAAGAAAGATGGATGCTTATCTTATCTATCATCCGGCTTACGCCTCCTCTTGCTTGGCGCAGGCGCAGCAAGTTGATTACCCATTTGCAAATTTTATTTGTTTTGTTTTAGGTTGGCTACTTTATTTACATCGTCGCCCCCTTCTTTTTTGGTCAAGTGGGAAAAAAAAGGATATATAGATTCCAACCACGAGAAAGGAAAGGACTTCCTCATCCCTCTTCCTTCCTTTCTAATCAATTTATAAATAAGTTGTGGCTAAAATGATATAAAAGTTGAAAAGAATTGTAAAGATAACTAAAATATGAGTAAAAGAGTCATTACATTTAGTCTTACTTCTCAAAAATGATTTATAAGCCACACACGAACTCTTAAATAGTAAAAAACTATTTATAAATCGATTTGAGCAACTTATAAAGAGTTACCGATTAACTGATTGTCATAAAAAACTTTGGTGTAGTTCATTTGGTGTTGGTGTCATAAGAAAAGAGTGAAGGGTTGTTTTGGTCATTTTGTGTGTACCAACTTCAACCTGGACGTATTTTATGAATTTCGGAAGTGGTTAGTATGAAGTTTATTTTGGGATAAGTTGGTTCGATCATTGTAATAGAACACGCAGACAAAACGATGTATATGTCAAGATTACAATTAACCGATTGATCAACTTATCCAAAAAATAACTTCATGTTAACCGGATCCATGAATTTCCGTAGGTCCCTTCAATCTTGTCCTTGTTTCTTTTTCTTCTTCTTCTTCAAAGTTTGAATCCATCCATCCAATAAAAACCCAAACCAATCCAATCCAATCCAATCCAAAATAACCAACCAACCCCTCGTCAGTCCTCACTCTCCTCCTCTTTTTTTTCACCACAAGAAGGCATTAGCATTTAGCCGCAAGTTCCACCTTTGGAAAGCGACTAACACAAATCCCTCTCCTAATATTTATTATACCCCCATTAAAACTAAAAACTTTTATATATCTCTTTCTTTCCCCTTTTAGAACAACTTCAAACCAAACAACTAATCTAAAAAAAGCCATAAAATAAATAAAATGCATTCCAATCCACAAAGATCATCATCATCTCTTCTCCTTCAAAGAATCAACGCCACCCCTAATTCCTCCATGACTTCTGCTTGCCTCGACCAACGAACGCCTCTCCCCTGCGCCGCCCAGCTCCCGGACTCCGTCGCACTCTACCACGCCCACCCCGTCGGTCCAAACCAGTGTTGCTCCGCCGTGATCCAACAAATCGCTGCCCCGCTCTCCACCGTCTGGTCGGTCGTCCGCCGCTTCGACAACCCCCAAGCCTACAAACACTTCGTCAAGAGCTGCCACCTCCTCGTCGGCGACGGAAACGTCGGCACCCTCCGCCAAGTCCACGTCGTCTCCGGCCTACCCGCCGCTAACAGTACCGAGCGCCTCGAGATCCTCGACGAGGAACAACACGTCATCAGCTTCAGCGTCGTCGGCGGGGATCACCGCCTCGCCAATTACCGATCGGTCACCACACTCCACCCAGCGCCGGCCGACAACGGGACGGTAGTCGTGGAATCATACGTTGTCGACATTCCGCCCGGTAATACTAAAGAAGAAACCTGCGTGTTTGTGGATACTATCGTTAAATGTAATCTCCATTCGTTAACTCAGATCGCCGAGAAGTTGTCCCGGCGAAATTGAATACCCACAAATTAATAGAGCAGAACAGGAAAAGGAAGAGAGAAAATTGGAGAAGCAATGGATGGATCAATTGCAACACAATGTATCTGGTGTTACTTTGTTCAATTGTGATGAAAGAAAAAAAACATTGATGGTGTAACTATTTTGTAATTTGTGAAGGTGTTTGATCGTCTTCCGGGAAGATTTTCTCGGCTGCCGACCGGCCGGAGTTGTTTTTCAAGACTATATATAGTTAGTTACATATGGCACAGCCTGTTAAATGTTAATGGTATTATCCCTTTCCCTTCATTTATGTTCTTTATTTCTTTTTTAAACCGAGCTCAGCTCATGTGCAACAATAAGATTATACAACATTTTCCTAGCTCCAACATTTTAATTTAAATTTAAATTTAAATTTAAATTTAAATTTTTAAATGTATGTAGTACTAGTACTAACTAGTAGTAGTAGTTGTTTGTGTGTGAAATGAGGAAGGTTTTTGTTTTAGATGAATTGATGGAGGGATGGAGAAAGAAGGAATAAAGTCTAGAGATGAATTAGTAATTTATTGAGTTTCACGTGGAATCGCCGACTTCATATATCCTCAGTCCTCTCCTCTCCTCTCCTCTCGTCTCGTCTCGGCACAACATTTCGGGCTCAACTCGCGCGGGGACATCAACATGTCATCAACTAGTTCGTGAGTAATTACCGATGATATTAATTTAGTGTAGGGGATGACAAGCAGCGTCGGTTCAAAAATTTCAAATTAGATTCCAATGCTAGTCGAATTTTAATTCATTTGAGCAACTTGTACAGTAAAACCCCTATTTAAGAATACTTTATATAAGAATAACCTCTACAATATTATAAAAAAATTTGGTCCCAATTTGGGCCAATTATAAATAGAAATAATCTCTAAATTGTAATATGTTTTTTTAAATTCTGTATTGGTAAACTATACATATATATAGTAATAATTTTATATATATATATATATATATATATATATATATATATGAGAGACAATATTAATTTTAAAAGACTACATTTTTATAAAAAGACTACATTTCCTATAAAGAATGGCATTTTCCTATAAAAACTACATTTCCTATAAAAGACCATATTTTCCTATAAAAACTACATTTCCTATAAAAAGACTACATTTTCCTAGTTTGAAAATCTAAATAATTTATGTTTTCTTTAATTTTGTTATAAAATTTATATTTTTGTTAAAGTGGATATTTTTGGGTATTAAAAAAATATTTTGTCAAAGACTTCTATTTAAGTAATAAACTTTCAATTAAAATACAAATAATTTAGTCTCAAGTCTATTCCTAAAAGTTTTACTGTATTTATATTTACTGTATTCATTTCTGGTATACTCTACTACGATAAAGAGGTAGTAGGAAGAGATAAAATGTTTAACTGTTCTTATGTTTTAAAGGAAAAAAAAGAAAAGCAAAAAGAGAGGTGCCTCAAATTCCTCACCATTTATCAATTAGTCGATCTTATCCCCTAGCTATATTTATACTTGATCAATCTATCTTAATGTATATTTCTTGATTTATATATTTTTATGTTTGTTTATATTTCGTAATGTATATTTTTCCGTTTATCTTTTCGTGTTTACCGAGATACACGATATGGTGCTACATATGGTGGTTATCCTATTGTTATAGGCTTTTGAGCCGCTACTGAGTCAGTCTTCGACTATTACTCATGTATTTTATTTATTTTAAGTTGTATACTTTGTAAGTTACTTAATTATCTTTAAAGTTTTTTTTTTTAATTCTCAGTTATGTTTACTAACAAGTTATATTTTTTTATTGTATTAACAGGTTGGCGATGCCAATGAGAGATGCTAGCGATGTCGAGCGGGGTTGATGGCGTTGACTTTCAAACACCGGACAAGCAACATCAACCCCCACCGGATAAGCCTTCTCATAACGATGGTAGTACTAGTTGTAGTTTTAGTTAATTTATGTTTTTAGTTAATTTAAGTTGTAAATTATAGTATTAGTTAGTTATAAATTCTAGTTTACTATATTTTACATTGTAAATCATTGTTTATTATAATTTATTAACTTGTGTGTATTAATGTTATCTATTGAAATTTAGTGTCTAAAACCTCAAAAATTGAAAAAACTATAATAAAAAAAAGTCATTTTCAAGTAAATAAATCGGAGCAAGTAATTCAAGTGTTGACATGTGGTTATTATTTCTAAGTAATTTCAACAGATTTATTTTTAATCAAGTTACTCCCTATGAAATTACCGATATACTTTTCCATATGTCGTAAATTAATTTCGATAGAATATAATAAGAAATTATGTAAAAAATAGAGTATCATAAACACCCGTGTAAGTTGTACGTAATACATGAAAATTACAAAGCTACACCTCAACCAGTATGATATGATATGCAGAGTATCAAAAATGGTGTCGTCGGTGGGAGTGATAATCTACAAATTTGAATGCAGGGAGGTAGGTGAGGTAGAATAAATAAGAACCATGTTGTAGTATTTAATTAAATTTATGTATGTATGTATGTATGTATGTATGTATGTGGTACTCCTACTGGCTACTAGTAATAAGCTGATGGATGGGAATCAACAGCATGTGTACTTAGCAACTTGATGATACATATGATGAGTTTTTGTGTTATATATATATATATATATATATGTATATGTATCACCAACCGGCTAGCTGTAAAACTAAACTAGACAAATTAATTGCTACTTGCTAGGCTAATTGGGACTTGCAACTTGCTCCCTCTCCCTCTCTCTCTATTTATATATATGTATGTATGTATTGCTGGCCAATTTAGCTTACAGTAATATTATATATAGTAGAAATAACAGAAAGAAAGAAAATAAAGGAAAGGAAATGCAAGTTGGAAGTGTTTTCTTGTTGTTATATATATATATATATATATAGGACCGATCCATAGTAAATGTTATAAAAAAGAATTTAACCTTATAATACATCGTGACCCTTCACGTTAAGAACGAACGGTTTAATAGAGCTCCCGTCCGCAGTTTAGTTTTTAGTATTTCGCAGTTTAATACTGCAGATGAGATAAATGACCAAAATACTCTCCTTATAAATGTCTCTCGTTCGCAGTATTAAATTGTGGACGCTAGGTATGGCCAAATATTTCCCTTGCAGATGTCACATTCAATTTTTATTTTTTTTAGTTTTCAAGTCTCCCAAAAGATCGACTTCCTTCATCGATTCCCTCTTTCTGTTATTCTCAAGTAATAGTAGTATCTCTCTATATATACTCATCCATTTTTTTTAGGAAACAATTGAGAAATTAACGAGAGGAAGTACTTTGGCTCTGTAAAAAGTTAAAACAGAACATGACTATGATCTAATAATTCGATCCCTAACTCTTGAAGGGATTTTCGATAGCCGAATCTTTCTCCCGAAGAGATTTTCGATAGCCGAATCCTTTTCTCGAATAGATTTTCGATAGTTGAATCCTTCTCCGGAAAGGATTTTTGATAGTCGAATCCTTCTGCCGAAGGAATTTTTGATAGCCCGAAGTAATCGTCTCAGTCTCGAATTCATTTGCATTGAAGACATTTGACATCCGCAATTTAATATTGCGTAACCTAGAAAACTAAAAAAAATATGAATTTGGCCAATATGACGTCATTGACTAATTGACATGCCATACATAGCGTTCGCATGTTAATATTGCGAATAGTATTTTTTTAAAGTGGAACTTTTGCAAGTAGAGTATTTTGGACATTTGTCTCACCCGTAATATTAAACTGCAGAATGCTGAAAACTAAACTGCGGACGATCTCACTATTTAACCATTCGATTGTCGAATGGAGGGTCGCGATGTGTTGTAAGGCTAGATCCATAGTTAATGTTGTAAGGACCGATCCATAGCTAATGTTGTAAAAAAAAGTCTAGTCTTATAATACATCGTGACCCTCCATCTTAAGATCGAATGGTTTAATAGAACTCCCGCTCGCAGTTTCATTTACAGTATTCGACAGTTTATTAAACTGTGGACGAAAAATATTATAAAAATATCCCTCCTTATAAAAATCTTCGTCCCCAGTAGTAAACTGCGAACGCTAGTATGACTGACCAATTTAAAAAACGAGATCGTATTATTGTCCAAATTCAATTTTTTTTCTTTAGTTTTCTAGTAGGCTATGTAGTATTAAACTGCGGAGCTTGATTTTTTTCTTTCTTCATTCCTTAATTTTCTTCCCATTCTCTCTCCTCCCCTTACTCTTATCATTCACCCCATCAGTTGACGCTTTAGCCGGATCTATGCTTTCATGAACGATTTTCAATTTTATTTCCATCTTGTTTTCATTGAAGTCCTTGGTAGCCAATTCCAAAGGGTAAATGATTTATAAATAAAATTTTGAACAACAAATAACCATATCATTACTCTGCACGCCTTTTGCTCTAATAATTATTATAATTACACCGAACTTGCTGTTTCCCAAGCTTAAGGATTTGTGACTGTTGAAGAGGTAGAGAGACAAATCTCCCGGTCTTCTGGTCGTGCTACTGATACCCTTGAAGCTTTACTGGACGTAATTTACTTCTGCCATTCTTCCTTCTTCTTGTTTCCTTAAATTACCTTATAATTTTTCATCATGTTTTTTTTTTTTCAGAACTCTTTCGTGGCTTCAGGATCGGGTTCGGGCGACGATAACAAATGTCTTCGGGTCTTGGTTTCGGAATCAGGTTCTTACGGATTGATTCGGTTTCAGGATGGCGGATGACTTTAGATCGAATTTCATGATTGGCTGAGTTCGTAGATGGGTATTTCCATCCGCCTGAGTTCCCAAATTAGTTTGATGCTTGATAGGAGCAAGGGGAGGAGAGAGAATGGAGAAAAAAAGAAATGAAAAAAGAATGTAAAAAACAAATAAATTAAGTTTATGCGGATCTCAAAAATTTTTATACCCAGTGTCCACAGATTAATACTGTGGACGGAGAAATTGTAAATGAAAGATATTTTAGTAATTCGTTCCATTTGCAGTATTAAACTGCGAAATATTAAAAATTAAACTGCAGACGAAAACTTTTTTAAACCATTTGATTAGATAGTGGATCATGATGTGTTGTAAGACTAAATTCTTTTTTATAATATTAATTATGAATCAGTCTCATATATATATATATATATATATATATATATGTATGAATGAATAATATGTATAGAGTAAAGAAGGGAGGGGGTTTGCATAGAGCAGATCCTCTGTCTTTAATTTTTCTGTTCTTTTGTGTTTTTTTACCTAAATTTTGATACCTAATCTCTTACTTAACATTAATAAATTTTAAAATTAAATAAAAAAATATATGTCAAAATTTAAATGAAAAAACACGAGAAAGACAGAATTTAGAGAGAAAAGATCTGCTCTCGTTTGCATGCAAGTTGGTTGCACAAGTTGGAATTGATAGAGAGGAAGGAGAAAGGTTTTAATAAATGATCAAGTGTGATATCTTGTCTTCTTTCTTAATTTCTTACTTTCACGCTACCCACAAACTCCCTTTATCTCTCTCACCCCACCTGATCATCACACACACACACACACACACACATATATATATATATATATATATATATATATACACACACATATATCACTCACAATTTTAAAATTAAAATTTTTAAGTTTAATTTCTTAAAATGAGGTTGAGATATTTTAAATTTAAAATTAATTTGATTCGCATAATTTTTGAAAATTATAAATTTTATAATAACTAGTAGATATTTTACAAATTTTATATTTATATCGTTTAACACTGGATTATTTTATTTTAAATTTGAATTAAAATTTTGTCAGATTGATTTTAGAATATCAATATCTATTATATATTTTTAAACGAGAAGGAGTATATCATCAAAAAATTGATATTTTATATAATTTTTAATATTTTTAAATAAAAATTGTTCTTTATAGATGTATAGCGGCGATTTTTACCGCCGCTATAAGATCTATAGTAACGATTTTCATAATATTAATTTCCCTATCAACCGTATTAACTTCTCAAAAGACATCTATCAAGTAATTTTCTTAAAATATAATAAGAATATATTTTTAGTTAATTTCTCTTTATACATAATAGAATTGGCTTTATATTCAAACACAAAAAAGTAACGGCTTAATACAAATAATATGGTGAAGAGTAGCCAAATAATTTATGGAACATGGGAATCAATAACGAGGTCCAGTTTTCACTCCCTAATGCTCTCTTTAGTTGTTGCACTTCTTTTTCTTTTCTTTTTTGTCATATTGACCTAAAAAGATAAATCATACTTTTAATTTAAAAACGGAGAAATTAAATATTTATTCCTTTTGTCTTTAAAGGAAATGGAGCAATTTTTTTTTAAATTTTTTCCTTTTTTTTTTTTTTTTTTTCGTGCAAAGAAGGCCAACTGGCCAAAACAAAACTACATCATCTTCTAATAACGTTAGTGTCAAGTAGAGGAATATCTACAAGCTATAAAACATAATCAATACAATGTCTAATCTCCGCAAGGAAGTCAGGACGCTTATTTTCTTGCCTTCTGATATGCATGATACAGATTTAAACATTATGGTAAGTTGATCAATTGATTAATATAGTGCTGACACGTATAGATAGATCACCTTCCGACTTGTATGTTGACACTGTATTAATCAATTGACTTAAGTTAACTTCACGCTTAACTAATTAAGTAGTAAGACCAAATTTTTATAAATAAAAGATGAATTTTCTATAAATATTATTTTTGAATATTATGGAATAATTTGATATAATGTTATAGTTGTGGGTAATATTTATAAATTTTGCAAAGATGCTGAAGTGGTTATATTATATTCGATTGGTGAGAATATTCGGTTTAGCGAGGGAATATTCGTCTGACAACTACTCAATCGTTCGGTGGATCTCATAATGTAATTATTGTCGGATTGAGAAAGCGACAAAAAAATATTTTATTGAAATAACGGCGGAAGTTTTTACGGTTGATCTTGTTGAACTACTACTAAGTAGTAAAATCTGAAGAATACATGTAGGTTGCGTAGAAGACACCAGTATTGATTATTGACGCTTTATGTGAAGTCACCGGTTTGATTAATTATTATCATGTAATTATTATAAGCGATAATGACTTTTTGTTTTATTAAAGTATTATTAACGCAATAAAATAGAAACATCTTTTATATAAAATGAAATACTTTATTAAAGTTATTTTATAAATAAAATATATTATATTTTATTACGTAGTGTTAACGTAGTGTTTTGCGTAGTGTTTTGCGTAGTAAAATGTTTTTATATAAATAGAATATATTATATTTTATTTAAAAGATTTTTTTTAAATATGAATGGCCCAGATTAAAATAAATCAATCGGACCGATTAAATGGATTAATTCTTACGCATTCCATTTTCCCTATAAATGAAAATTTCATTCTTCATTATTTTCTTACTTAATTCATTTAAACTCTACAGAGAGAAATTATAGAGAGTGTTTATAGAGAAAGTTATAGAAAGAAGAAAGATTCGCTACTTCACTACTTCTATATTCGATTTTTTTTACAGTAAGGGGTGTTATTCTTTCTTCTTGAAGAGAACTTACGTTATTCCATTCACTATTATTCCCATTGGAATAACCGTGTAAAAGTGGTATCCTATACATAACTTGATATACGAGATACCCTATACTTGGTGAAATCGCTATGTTATTCCATTGCTTATTATTACATTGGAATAACTGATCTACACTGTTTAATTCCTATCTTGGTGACATTCTTCTATTATTCATTTGGAACATCACATGCACGTGTGTTTTACACCGGACTGGTTAAAATCTTTATTATTATTACATTGGAACATCCCATCATGTGTTTTACACCGGACTGGGTTCGCCTTATCTTTATCATTCTGTTGGAATAACACGCTTACATCAAGAAGTCTGCATGTACGTGGTGATTTCTTTTGTTATTCCATTCTTTATTATCTGGGTTGGTTAAAACTTTGAATTTTATACTCCATGAAATTAGTAGAATATCCTCGATATTCGCGTTTCATCCAAAGATATCTTTTCATGAAAATATTCTTACGATCATTCTTGAATTTTACTCTACAAAGCAAAGATTATGTTGACAATTTGGACGTTAATAATTCCCGGATAAAATAATTCTTGAACTTGTTTTATCAATTTTATATCATTGTCATCATCCTCATGTTTATATTTTTTTTTAAAGTCATCTGCGTGGCGCAGTAGGCGTGGATGGACTTGGTATGATTATAATGACTGGATTATTAGTGTTAATCGTGACCGTAATGTTACAAATGATGTGGTAAAAATCCTCGATTGGTAGAGCATTGATGGATGATTGTTGGCATGATCATTTAATTATTAATGAATACACAACTATTCTCGCCCGTAGTGCGGGGAATAATTGTGGGTCGTGATACTAAAGAATATCCTCGGCCAGTAGTGCGGGATTGATTCGATGATGTGGATTATTTATTAAAGTTGAGTCTCAAATTTATAATGTTGATGAAAAACCTTTTAAATCATAAAAGATAGTAGATTTTATTTTCTATGACTCTTTTAATGGATTGCGATATTCGCCGCAGATTAAACCGGGTTGTCTATTGTATTTTATCGGTTTAATATTGTTGAAGACTATTGATAATTTATTCTGCATTATCTTAGTCATAATATTTTTCTTCGGGCTAGTTGAATTTCACCCTTTCTTTCACCGTTTCTTCAGAAATGAGAATATAATTTGGGACAAATGGGAAACGAGTGATGGTCCGAAGATAGCATTAGTAGTCCTCACTATCTCGTGAAATAGTGTGATAATAATTGTAATGAGGACTTTTTGTTTGAGTTCAGATAATATCTAGTAGAGCGATATTTGTATTTAAACTCACAGATTTATGTCAGATTGCATAAGATGCTTATGTTAATAAGTTGTATTTAAATTACATACTACGTAAGTGGCACCCAAGATGGGTGATGTATACCTAATTTTGGGGCGCCATGAACAGTATCGAGCTAAGGATATGATCCCGGCTAAGATGTGAGAAAAGTACTAGGAGGGGAGGAGGGGAATACCTTCGTTAGTATGACCTACCTAAGATTATGTGCTATTTTATTGGTCGGTCGTAATATAAAGATAATTGTTACATGTCAATTAATCTTTTGTTTGTGGCGATGATCTGAAAATGACATCCGAGAATGTTGAGAATAGCCATGGAGCACAAAGCGATCGTTGATTCACCACATATCAATAATCGGGATAATGTGCATCAGAAGGCGATAATCCTCATGCAAACAACAACACCGACCAAATGATGAATGATCAAATGTTCGGAGGCTTTTATGAATTTATGCAACAAAGAAAGCGAGAGCGACTCGCCCAAAACGTAGGTGGAAACACCGAAACTCTCTCGGCACACCGCTAAACAATTCAAGGAGTGGGACCACCGGAGTTTAAGGAGAGCCAAAACCACTTCGCGAAGCATGGATAAAGAAGATTACCAAGATATTTGATGTCTTGGGATGCTCCGAGGAGCAAAAGGTTCCTTTCACGCTTTTATGTTGTTGTGAGAGGCAGACATTGGTGGGAATCCAGAAACGACTCAACTCTTTGATCAAGATATCTTGGGAGAAGTTCCAGAGTCGTTCAACGACAAATACTTTCCCGAAAGTATTCGCCACACAGAAGGAGGTAGAGTTTATCAAGTCGAACAAAACAATACGACCGTGTCGCAATACGAGGCAAAATTTATGAGTTATCACGGTTCGGCCCCACTGGTGGATAATGAAAGAGAATGGCGCTAATGTTTTTAAGAGGTTTGAAGTCGGAGATACGCCAACATCTTATTTCTCATAAACCGTGGTTTGTATTCGGGATGTTGTAAATAGGGCTCGATTAGTGGAGCGCGATAATGAGTCAACGCGACTAAAAAGAGAGCGGTGCAAGAAAGTTATAATACAATGGAGAGTAGTCATCAAGCGGTGACAACAAGCGTGAGGGAATCAAACAGCCGATATGGTAACCACTTCGGTGGTAATCGTACAAAACAATAAGAATGGACATTTCAAGAAACGGAGATTCAACAATGATGGAAAGACGTCAAAGACCAAAGACCCGTTGTTAAGGAAGGAGAAAGACCACTCATCATATGCTTCAAATGCGAGAAGAGGGACACATCATTCCAATCGTGCCATCTCATTCAAAGCATGTTATAATTGTGGAAGAAGGTCACTTAGCTCGATTTTTGCCATCAAGACAAATTAACTAGGATGGAGGCACCAAAGGTCCGTCCCGAAAAGTCAAAACGGTAGTCTGCAAGGGAGCGTTTGTTGTGACCTCCCAGAGAGCAAGGAACCCGAATGAGGTCATCACGTAAGCTTATCATAAACTCTAATGAAGTCTACACTTTATTTGATACCTGGGTTCTACCCATTCTTTTATTTCTCCTACTTGCGCTACCATCGATTAAATTTGACCGGGAGAAATTAGACTTTGACTTATATGTGGAAACTCCATTGGGAGAAACCTTCATTACATCCACTCGCTTATAAGTCTTGTTTGGTTCAAATCGGCACCCTCACATTACACCCGTCGATCTTATTTCATTAAAATACTTGCATTTGACGCGTGATTCTAAGGATTGATTGGTTAACTACTTATCATGCAAAATTGATTGTTTTCGTAAGGTTGTTAGCTTTCATATTCCTAATCAACCTATTATGCTAATTCAAACGACCAAACCATTAAAATTAATCACTGGTCATCTCAAGCCATAAAGCTATTCGTTTATTGAAAATGGATGTCAAGCTTTCTTAGCTCATCATCACATGATTTAAACAAAAATACGCCGGTTTGAGCGATATTTCTATTGTTAATAAATTTCCGACGTATTCCCCAAGAACTTCCTCGGCCTACCCCAGAAGGCGTGAAATTGAATTTTGTATCGACCTTGAACTCCGGTATAAAACCTATTTCCAAAGCCCCATATCGAATGGCTCCTATTGAACTTCAGAGTTAAAGACCCAATCGCAGGAATTGTTAGACATGGCTTTATTCGCCCTAGTACTTCTCCTTGGGGTGCTCCCATTCTATTCGTGAAGAAGAAAGATGGGAGTATGCGACTTTGTATTGATTATCTGGAGTTGAATCATGTCACCATCAAAAATAGGTATCCATTGCCACGTATTGATGACTGTTTGACCGATTGCAAGGAGCCAAATTCTTTTCAAAGATTGATCTTCGCCCGGATATCACCAATTGAAGATTAGAACCACGACATTCCAAAGACGGCGCCGGAACTCCCCAGACGGGCATTATGAATTCCTAGTCATGTCCTTTGGATTGACTAATGCTCCCGCCGCTTTCATGGATATGATGAACCGAGTATTCAAGGAATATTTAGATCACTTTGTGGTCGCCGTCTTTATTGATGACATCCTTATTTATTCCAAAAGCCGTGAAGATCATGAGCAAACTTTGAGGTCGACACTCCAAAAGCTTCGTGAATATAAGCTTTATGCCAAGTTGAAGAAATGCGAGTTCGGTCAAGAAGTAGCATTCCTTCACGTGGTATCAAGTCATGGAATATCCATTGACCAAAGCAAAGATTGAAGCTATTCAAAGTGTAGGAACAACCTAAATCAACGACCAAGTAACGTAGCTTTCTCGGTTTAATTGGTTATTATCGGAGATTCGTGGAAGGATTTTCTCGAATCGCTACTCCATTGATTTCGGTGACTCGAAAAAAGATACAAAGTTCGGTTGGAGCGAAGAATGTGAGAAGAGTTTTCAAGAACTCAAGAGAGACTTATTTCAAGACTGTTCGACAATACCATCCGGCTCGGAGGATTTGTCATCTACGGTGATGCTTGAGCAAAGGGTTGGGATGTGTTCTTACGCAACATGGAAAAGTTATAGTTTATGCCTCGCGACAACTCAAAGAATATGAGAGGAATTATCCTACTCATGATCCGAGGGGCAAATGTTATCTTTTGCACTTAAAATTTGGAGGCATTACTTGTATGGGGAGAAAGTGGAGATCTTTACGGATCATAAAAGCCTCAAATATTTCTTCACTCAAAAGGAACTCAACATGCGACAACGACGTTGGCTTGAACTGTTGAAAGATTATGATCATACCATCCAATACCATCCTCGAAAAGCTTAACGTGGTAGGCGATGCATTGAGTAGAAGATCGTATGCAAGATACGAAAGTGCGTTATTGTCAACACAAAGGCCCATTTTGTGTGACTTGCAAAGGATGGAGATAGAGTTAAAGACTCAGGACGATGTGATGATAAGCGAATATACGAGTAGAACCGACTTTAATCGATAAAGTTAAAAGTCGCAAGCTACGCACTGGAGCCGATGCATTATGAGGAAGAAAGTAAGAGGGTGCTATGCCGGAAGCAAGAATCGATGAAGAAGGAATACTTGAGTCAACTCCGGACTTTGTGTTCTAACGACCACGATTTAAAGTATAATATCATGATGGAGGCGACAACACACCATTTGCAATCCATCTCGGGAGTACCAAATGTATCATGATATTCATCATACATTTTGGTGGAGCAATACGAAGAGAGAGATAGCTGCTTTATCTCAAGGTGTCTAACTTGTCAACGAGTTAAAGCGGGCATCAAGTACCAAAAGGTCCATTGCAACCACTTGAAATTCGAGAACGGAAGTGGGAGCACATTACCATGGATTTCGTTCGGCCTTCCTAAGGTTTCTCAAGGCATTGATGCGATTTGGGTCATTGTTGATAGATTGACCAAGTCCGCTTCATTTCTTACCGATCGAGAAACTTATACACTTGAACGCTTGCGTCAGTATGTACATAAACGAGATTGTAAGATCGCATGGTATCTGCCTAGGTATCCATAGTTTCGATCGAAACCCAAGATTCACTTCACGATTTTGGGTTAGTTTGCAAAAAGCTATGGGCACAGATTTACGATTAAGCTCTAAGATATCATCCTCGGACGGACGGACAATGGAGAGGACTATTCAAACTCTTGAAGATCTATTAAGACTCGTGTTCTTGATTTCAAGGGAGTTGGGACAAGTTCTTACCATTGGTGGAGTTTTCCCACAACAACAGCTTATCAAGCAAGTATTGGCATGGCTCCATTCAAGCGTTGTATGGAAGAAAGTGTCGCTTCTCAAATCTTTGGGATGAGGTGGGTGAAGCAACGTTGTTGGGACCGGAGTTGGTACGATATGACTACTGGAAAAAGATTCAAACGATCCGACAACGATAAAAAACCTCACAAAATCGATTAAAAGAGTTATGCCGATCTTCATCGAAAGGACGTGGAATTCGATATAGGAGATCGTGTGTTGTTAAGAGTCGCTTCCATGGAAAAGAGTTACAAGATTTGGAAAGAGAGGAAAACTTAATCCTCGATTCATCGGTCCATTTTAATCCTCGATCGAGTAGGGCTGTGGCTATAGACTCGCTTCATCGCCAAATATGTCTCGTGTTCATAACGTTTTCACATATCCATGTTACGTAAATATGTGAAAGACCCGAACCATATTATTGAGTTAGAACCAGCATTTAAATAGCGGAAGATTTGACGTATATGAAGAGGTTCTGTTCAAATTTTGATAAGAAGGAACATATTCTACGCCCAAGGTTATACCTCAAGTCAAAGTTTTGTGGAGGAACCACGATATTGAGGAAATGACTTGGGAGTTAGAATCAAATGAAATCAAGGTATCCTTACCTCTTCAACATACTGTGTACGCATTCTAATTTCGAGGGCGAAATTTCATAAGAAGGGAGGTTGTAAGACCCCCAGACTTTTATAAATAAAGATGAATTTTCTATAAATATTATTTTTGAATATTATGGAATAATTTGATATAATGTTATAGTTGTGGGTAATATTTATAAATTTTGCAAAGTATGCAAGTGGTTATATTATATTCGATTGGTGGGGAATATTAGGTTTAGCAGGAATATTCGCATAACGGCTCAATCATTGGTGGACCCCTAATGTAATTATTCATCGGATTGAGAAAACGACAAAAATATTTTATTGAAATAACTATGAAAGTTTTACTGTTGATCTTTGTTGAACTACTCATTAGTAAAAGTACAAGAATACATGTGGTTGCATAAGTAGTACACTGTGATTGATTATTGATGCTTATATGAGAAGTTTCGGTTTGATTCCATTATTATCGAATGAATTATTATAGCGATAATGACTTTTTGTTTTATTCGTATTATTAACGCAATAAAATAGAAACATCTTTTATATAAAATGTAATACTTTATTAAAGTTATTTTATAAATAAAATATATTATATTTTATTACGATAGTGTTGTATAGTTGTTTTGCATATGTTTTACATAGTGTTTGCATAGTAAAATGTTTTTATATAAATAGAATATATTATATTTTATTTAAAAGATTTTGCTTTAAATATGGATCGTCCGATTAAAGTAAATCAATCTGGACCGTTTCATGGATTAGTTACTATGCATTCCATTTTCCTATAAATAAGCTCATTCCTTCATTATTTTCTTATTTAATTCATTGAAACTCTGTAGAGAGAAATATAGAGAGTTTTTATAGAGAAAGTTATAGAAAGAAGAAGAGTATTCTCGCTACTTCACTACTTCTATATTCAGGTTCTTTTACGGTAGTGGGTGTTATTCTTTCTTCTTGAAGAGAACTTCATTATTCCATTCACTATTATTCATTGGAATAACTCGTAAAAGTGGCATACCCTATACATAACTTTGTATCTGCAAGATACCCTATACTTGGTGAAATCCTTTATGTTATTCCATTGTTTATTATTCTCATTGGAATAACTCGTATCTGTGATTTACCCTATACTTGGTGACATTCTTCTATTATTCATTGGAACATCCTATTCATGTGTTTTACAGGACCGGTTAAAATCTTTATTATTATTACTCGTTGAACATCCCATCTGTGTGTTTTACACCGGACTCGGTTTCGTCTTTATCATTCTCTTTGGAATATCCTATCTCGTGTGTTTTTTACAATCAATCAGTTCCATCTTTATTATTCGTTGAACATCCCGTCATTGTGAATTTCACCGACCGGTTCCGTTATTATTATTCATTGGAATAACACATACATGCAAGCACCGCATGCATGGTGATTTCTTTTGTTATTCCATTCTTTATTATACCCAGTTAGTTAAAACTTTGACTTCTATACTCCATGAAATTAGTAGAATATCCTTGATATTCGCGTTTTCATCCAAAGATCTTTTCATGGAAATATTCTTTCCGATCATTCTTGAATTTTTACTCACAAAGCAAGATTATGTTGACAATTTGGGACGTTAATAATTCCCGGATAAAATAATTCTTGAACTTGTTTTATTGAATTCTTATATCATTGTCATCATCCTCATGTTTATATTTTTTAAAGTCATCGTGGTTCGTAGAGCATGGATGGATTTGGTATGATTATAACTGAGGATTATTCGATTGTAATCATGACCGTAATGTTACAAATGATGTGGTAAAAATCCTCAATTGGTAGTAGTGTATCGATGGACGATTGTTGGCATGATCATGACCATTAATGAATACACAACTATTCTTGGCCCGTAGTGCGTGAATAATTGTGGTCGTGATACTAAAGAATATCCTGGCAGTAGTGTAAGGGTGATTCGATGATGTGGATTATTTATTAAAGTTTGAGTCTCAAATTTATAATGATGATGAAAAAACCTTTTAAATCATAAAAGATAGTAGATTTTATTTTCTACTTGACTCTTTTAATGGATCAGATATTCCGCCGCAGCTTAAACCGGTTCGTACATTGTATTTTATCGTTTAACATTGTTGAAGACTATTGATAATTTATTCTGCATTATCTTAGTCATAATATTTCTTCATTGGGCTAGTTGAGCTCACCCTTTCTTTCACCTTTGTTCTCTTGTGAAATGAGAATATAAGGGGGAAGTCTGGGAAACGAGTGATGGTCCGAAGATAAGATTAGTAGTCCTCACTATATTGCGTGAAATAGTGTGATAATAATTGTAATGAGGACTTTTTGTTTGAGTTTGTATAATATCTAGTAGACGATATTTGTATTTAAACTCATGATTTATGTCGTATTGTACAAGATGCTTATGTTAATAAGTTGTATTTAAATTACGTACCATGTAAGTGGCGACCCAAGATGGGTGATGTATACCTAATTTTGGGGGCGTCACATCCCGCATGAGATAGGTGTTTCAAGGTTTCTTTTAAAGATTCATGCAGTCCTTTATGAGAACCTCATTTGGATGATTAATCACATTACCTCCTTTAATTAATTTCACAGCTCTTTCAGAGTTGCTTTCAATTTTGAGATTTGGGATTCGTTGGCTCCATGCCATCAAAAACCCCTCTAGTAAAGCGCACGGCTCCGCAGTAAAAACACATTATAATACGAGAGTGGTTATTATGAAGTTAACTTTGATCAATTGACTAATATATTATCGACTTGTAGACCGAAAGATAATATCTTTTCGTATCAGCACTATATTGGTTCATGAGGATCACTATAATACCCAATCCTTTGTAGGCCCACACAATTATATAAAGTAATGAATACTTTTTTTTTAATATATTAATAGACCCCACTAATTGATATATAGCCTTCATTTTATGTATCTTTAGTCATTTTGTAGAGGACAAATAAAATTTTATATTTTGTCAACATTTTGAGAATCGGATGGAGTATATATTAAGATTCGTCTATCAAGGGAAAAACACCATGAAATAAGAATGAATGACCACATGGCCTTAATCGAGTTCTATTGCGCTCAGCTGCTAGGGCACGGCCCATTGGAAATTAGAACATGCAAGGCATTAGTGATTAGACTGATGCTCATTAGCTTCCTACCTTTGGTGGACAAGACCCAATTTACAAATAAATGGGAGGTCATAGGATCCTGTTTTATCTTTTCTTTTATCCTTTTTGTTTTCATCTTTTTTTATGAGGAAAAGAATATAGAAGCTAATGAAAGCCTTTGAGAATCTATAGAAAATGATCTTACACTTGCTTATCTACACCTTAATTAATCATGTTGCATTGCAAAACAAATTGACCTATTGATCAACATCTTTCATATACTTTCTTGGTTCCAAAATTAGACAAAAGTTTTTTTATTTTTGTGTAATTCCAAAATTAGATATGCTTTTTTTTATTTAACCAATAAAATGACATAAAATCCTTAACATTCCGTATTCGTTATGACATTGCTAGCTGATGTTAGAGTTATGTTTGAAAAAAATAAAATTATTTTTAAAAGTTGTCGTTTTAAAAATATATTTCTAAGTTTGAAACTAGATGAGTGACAATAAATCTGTTTTTGACAACTTAGTTTTTAAGAGATGGTTTCAGAAGCACGCCGAGAAAATAAGTTTTGTATTTTTAGTCATGTGACAATTAAGGTAAGAGAATTGATAGTTCCATAAGTTATTTCTCACATGAATGGTAAGTGGAGTCCTTATGAAATTATCAAATTTACTTGTGAAAATATCATTTCTTTCCTGGTAAATGACAAAAATGAATGACTAAATAGAAGTAAATACAACTCCTTTGCTCCTAACTAGATAATGAATCAGACCATAAATTAAACCAGATCAAGGAAGGTAATGGCACGCACACTAAAATTAGTTGGATTTAATTCAATTCAATCTAACTTTTAACTATGCTTTATAAAATTTAAATCAATTCTAAGTTCTTACAATCATATAAATTATAATCCAACTTTTAACTTTTCATAATATAAACAAACTAACATATCATATCATAACATTTGTGTGTCATACCTACTGATATTTTCTTGGATAAATACTGGTATAAACTTATATGTCTTTCATTTTAAACCTTGTCTTTTTTCTTTTCTTATGTTTCTATGAAAGCGAGAGCCCAAGACTCATATTATGTTCTGCATGAGAGAACCCCGTGGAAAAACTAGTTTTTGCTTGAGAATTTGCAGCAACTCCCAAGCCAATAACATCATCACTGCACTTGCAATACTCTTGATCTTCAGATTGATCACCATGTTTGGACTCCATGTTGACCGAGCTCGGCATTTCCAACAAAGGATTCTAGCAAAAAGGGGAAAATAAAATTAGATTTCTTATTTAAAACTTTTATCCAATATATAACCATCTAAAATTAGCTCCACAAACGTCGTAACATGTTCATCTAAATGAATAATAATTCATTATTTTGCTTTAAATTTACTTGTACGAAAAGGAAAAAAGAAAGTGCAGTGAAAAATGTGAATACTACACCTTTCTATGAACATTTCCATCCTCATCAACATGACATCCAGCTTCCTCACAAAGAGCCATTAATAAGCAATTGCTATCAGCATGCTTGGGAAGTTGGTAGTTTCCATGAGCTCGAAGACCCGCAAAGATTTTCTTGGTTATGGATCTTCTCTTTCGTTCCCTCTGCTGATTGTTGTGCCGCTCGTTATCGGTGGGATAGCGAAACTTGGTCACTACACCATTTTTGGTGGTTTTGTGAACCAACCAAGGCCCTTTGCTGGTTTTTATGCATCCATTTCTCCTCTCTTCAGCCCTCATAATCAACTCTCCCTCTCTCCTCACCATCACCATTCTCTATCCCAACATAATACTCTTTTTTCTCTATTTACAATACACACATAATGCGCTTATGTACTCTTCAAAAAAACAAAACAGCATTGAGACAAGAACAAAAAGGCCTTGTGTACAGCAGATATTCCTTATTTAGCTTTTTAAGTGGTGTGTTTGGTATGCTGTCAGTGTTCTTTAATTTGTTCTTCAATATTCTTTGCTAATACAGTTTCATGAAAATCATTATACTTTTACCCACATAATCATGATCAACGAGTCCCATAATAATTTTTATTCCTATCATTTTGGTTTTTGTAACATTAGTTGAGAATCTTGAAATATCTGGGCAACTGGAATAACTAAAGCAATCTGTTGTGTTCCAGAAATCCCATAATAAGGATCAACCTCTTTAGGAAACTAAATTAGCACTTTTAGGCAGAGCCGATATTCTGATCATTTCCATACCCAGTGGCTTAATTTTGTGGGTGGATTGACCCCACTGAAAACAAAATTTATTTTATAATGTAAGGTTAATTTTAAAAATTTTAAATAATATATATAAATTGACCCCACTAAAATTTTATAAATTTTCTATTATACGGGGTCAAATTGAAAATTTATAACTTTGTCAATCAAATTTTAATCATATATGACTCATATCCTTTCAATATATGTATCTCTATAATATTTTAAACTAAATAATAATCTAATTTATATTATTTTTAAAAATAAATAATAAATTACTTACTTATGAGCAGTTGTGATTAAAAAAATCTATTATGAGTCAATATAATGTATATATACCATATTTATTATTCATTATATTTTCATTGTAATATATATATATATATATATATATATATATATATATATATATATATATATACATCCGAAAAAGTATAAAGTATTAAAAAAAATCGTTCTATGCCGGGGGTGGGGCACCAAATTTTTTTTATAATTTAGTAATAATATTGACCTCACTGTTAAAAACTTCTGGCTTCGCCAGTGTCCATACCCATGAGAAACAAGAAACAGTACAGGAAAGAATAGAGATGTGGCACATGGCATCAAGAAACTGGAGGGAATCAAATGAAAGCTGTAAAAGAAGGGCTGATAAAACTGTGTTCCAGTAATTACAGACATACTTTTTGTCAGTATGGAAAAACCCTTTTTATCTCTTGCACCCTTAAAACTTTGGGAACTGAATTTGAAACTAAACAAACCCATCATTAAAATGATACCCAGAAAATTGGAAAGAATATACAAGAAAAATACCAAGGGAGACATACTATAGACAAAAGTATAATCGTATAGAACGGAACTGTGGAAGCAACCTTTCTGTACCAGCTTGCTACGCAATGCCAATCAATAGTTGAATTTAGTCCAAAACCAATTTGGACCCTTGGGCTCATCTTGGTAGGCTGAACAATATTATTATGTCAACTGACTCAAGTGCTCAATACCTGGAACTTACAATGAGAACTTCAGCTGCTATTTGAAAATTGTGAATGAGTTGCTACCTCGGACTGCAAATAGCGTCTTCTTGAAAACAAGGCTGAACTGTAAATAAGGATTTGGTTTTTTGACCGGAGGATGTGTGATACTGGATGCATGCTCCCTTCAACCTTATAACTAGAGGGACCCATTAGGCTACTGCAGTGGATATGAACCAATGTTCTTTAAAGAGAAACAATTCAAGAATTCACACAAGTTATCTGTGATATATAAACAGGGTGTTTTGTTGTTGTCACTGATTAGACAGATTCTTTCTCCATTATCTTCACAAAGAGAATTGAATCTGGAAAGATATCTTGCCATAGCATAAAATCCCTTTATTGTTGTCAAAGATTAGAAAAAAAATCCTAAAAAGGTAGAAAGACTTTCACATGGGTTTAATTTCTTCAGATAAGCTCCTCCAACATGTTAACCTTTGCATGCAGTTACCAACAATAGATAAAATCTTCCCCTTAAGCTTCTCAATTGTCTGCAAGCAGCAAAACAAGGTTGAAACAGAATTAAATAGAAGGAACCAGAAACCAGAAAACCTATCGATTCCAATAACAAGATTCAACAATGCATACCAAGCTAGAGATCTTCGCCCCCATTTGAGCAGAAGCAGCGGCTTCTTTAAAGTGAGTACATTGTATTTGGTCATAAGTTAAAGAATAGGTTGAATTTTCGGTGGCTTCTTTCTGCCACACAAAGATGATTCAGTTGGTCCTTCGGTGGCTTGATGAGATTACAGAAACCAACCTGCAAAACAGATTTATAAAAGTGGTTTCAACTTTCAAATAAAACTAGTTAGTTACTCATTTCTATATTTACTTTTGATCATGGAAGTGTTAAATGAAAAGCTTCTTGTCTTGGTGTGAATAATTCCATTTGTTTCTAAAGTAAAGAACGATCTGAGAAGCCACTTATGGCCACATAGAATTCAAAAGCGACTCACAATAAGTCTATGATTCTGAAGGGCCCAACTTTCAGAAGTAAGCTATAATATTGACACAATGCAGAAACATATTGGCAAGAGATCACTGGATTTCCATTTGTAGTCCTTCCTAGTATCAACAGAAGAATATTGACACAATGCATAAACATATTTGACAAGATATCCCTGCATTTCCTTTGTAGTCCTTCCTAGCATCAATAGAAGAAACTTTTAAGCGTTCTAAAGTGGAATATGCTAGCTGTCCCTACACTGCATTGCAAATTATAACTTTTTCAATTATTTGAAAATGGTTTTTTTTTTACTGAAAGTCAAGAAGTGGATATTAACAGCATATTCAATATTTTCAGAATTCTTTAATTGGCTATAAAAGAAAAAAGGGAGAGTATGTTATATGATGGGTTGCACACCCATCAAGACTCACTGTTGATCCTTCAAGGTTAATGTTGATTGATACAAATGAATCCTTATCAATGTCTGATGAGCAGAAGCTGATTGCAAGCAACAAGTTATATATATTGAGCCATCTGTCACAAAAACCCATTGCTTTTTTTTTTATGAGCAGCTGTATAGATCTTGATACAAACCTTAGTCCCTTTGACTAACCTTGAAAAGCTAGCTACTCAAGTGGAGAGGCTAAACTCACATCAAGTTGCATTTGTAATCGATGTGGGACTATTCCTTACGGTTTAGTATGGAGTTCGCATTAGATCTCTCCCACAAAAACGACGAGTCCAGCAATATCAAATTCGCTGAAGAATCCCAAGTGACAAATGAGTGAACAAAAACACTCACAAATTCACAAGAGGAGGCATTGCACAAACAGTGAGGAAAAAAGTTAACCCAACAGTCTGTTGGCTCAGTGATTCAAATGACGATCCGAGATTAATCGTAGACCCTGACATCTTGCATCGAATCCCACTTACAATAATTGTGAAAAAGCAATAAATAAATAAATAAATAAAGCTTAATTGGAGAGAGGAACCTCACCCAAATTGGACATTGGGACTGGCCTGCCAAAAACAGTACTTGTGAACTGGATTCAATTTACTAAATAGGTAAAAGCAGATGTGACTCACAGAAAATGTTCAATGGCCGAGGGAGATAGTGGAAGCCATTTGGAGGTAGATCCTCTTGCTTACAAGTAAAGGGTATCTGAATCTGAGCTTAATGGTACAAGTCCTTCAATAGCACACAATTGCACAACCCATCAATTAATCATACCTCCTGTACGATGTGTATCCCAACAATTTCCACCTTCCATTTTACGTTGGACCACCTCCTCACCTAAAATATTAATCTATTAGGTTAAGACTCCACAATGCTTATTAATCCATCTATACTTTTAAATTTATTTAATGTGGAATTCATGTAAAATGTTTCAACAATATGTCAGCCCCTCAACCAACTCTCATTAGTTCTTTTAATTAATGTACAGTGTAAACGAATTCCAGTGAAATTTTAATATCGAAATGCTTTCAGATTTGGTTATCAAAATTTATCAAGTATAAAATAAGGTAGGATTGAAATTTCATTTACCAAGAATATAAAATTTCGAAGTAATTTGAATTTTTAAACGAATATGATTCTGCAGATCAATATAAAATTATAATTTAAAGAGGTTCGAGTAATTTATCAAACTTTAAAATTTTTCTCATATTTGACTCATTTATATTTTTGAGTCGTTTCTAATCGAACTTTTAGTCGGAAAGTAGAAGAATCGAGCCAGTAATCGTTTGTTCATTTTACGCCCAACCGCAACATCAATGAGTAAAACAAACCAGAGAACTTATAGAATTTTAAGTATAACTGGAAAAAAATAAGTAGTGGACTATGTAGTTGAGTAGACATTTTCCGGCAATGGCATGGACTATGTAGTGGAGTAGTACTTTATTTAGGGCTTCTTGACTGGCGTTCTAGCTGATATACAAAGCCCAAAGGAAAATGATATTTTCACGTCTTTCATATGAATGTGAGATCCACTTAATATTAAAAGAATCACGTGAAAATATCAATTTTTTATATGAAAATATAACTTCTTTATACAAATACTTCTAATTGGGGCGGGAAATTTTGAAGTTGAGGAGGGTAAAAGAAGAGCTACCGGAACATACTCTATAGTCCGTGGTCTATCGTAGAAACCAGTAAATACCACAATTAGCCCAATGAAAAATTCACCATTTCAATTATTCAAAGAATAAATACACTAAAAAAGCCCATAAAGCCCACTTTAGAGAATCAACTCCAATTTATAAATCAGAATGGTGGCCCAACCAAGTATTTAGTGATCCAGCTTCATTAAGAATAAAAATGTATAAATAACTATATGGTCTATAGGTAACATAACATATTAACAATTCTTGTATATCCAAATAATCAATTAATTCCTTGTAATGTACTTTATTCTTTCTTATTTGATTGACAAATAAGCAGTGAGACAATGGGATAAGTTTCATAGTCCGAATCAACAACTAAAGCCCCTAAATCACCGTTCGGGAGGTAAGGGTACAGAGACAAATATGAACTTTGATCAGAAACAGTCACGTTTGAAAAAAATGTGTAATAGCTCACTGATAATTAGAATATAATAATTTAATGTACAAATTTGGCAAGCATGCATTAAAATATTTTTCGATTAAATTGAATTCACAGGCCTATATAAATTAAACATATAATAACAGTATAACACATAATATCAATTTTGTTATACAAAAAGATTCCCTACTAACCTGTGATTTTCATCACTTTATCCCTTTCCGTTCCGTGACTCCCCCCTTTCTTCTTTCTCCCGTGAGTTTCCTCCTCTGAGTTGCCTATATAAAGCAGTGCATGCTGCTGAATGAAATACAAGAAATTCTCTGAAGGTTTCTCTTTCTTTTTCTCTTTCTTATTCTCTCTAAATTTATGCAGCAATTATAAGAGTATCTTTCTATACTTTGCTAAAATTTTATAACACGTTATCAGCACGAATCTCTAATTAACTGAGACGGTAAAATTAAATTCTTGCAATTTATTATTATATTACCGGTTTGGCTATGCCACCAATAATATAATTTTATTCTTATAATTGCCATTAAATTCTGTTATTTACAATAGTACCATCTATCATTGTTGATCTTACAAGACTTGGTGGGAACCTTTTTACCGCTTATTAATTTGTAGGAATAACCTGTATATGCGGAATACCACATACCTGGTGAAATTCTTCTGTTATTCCATTCTTTATTATTCTGTTGGAATATTCTGTGCGGATTACGCATGACCTGGTTTCATTCTTTATTATTCATTGGAATATCCTCATGCATGCTGATTTGATTCGCGTGACCAGTTCCATTATTTATTATTATGTTGGAATAACACATGCATGCTGATTCTATCGCATGCCCGTGAAATTCTTTTAGTTATTACATTTTATTATTATTCATTGGAATAATCTGCATACTGCCGAACTTTCACTTAGGGTGAATATCTATTTGCATTTTTGTATATACATTAACATTTGCATATTCTTTTTACTAAAAATAATATGCTAATAACGTAAATATAAGAATATTTATATTTATATTTTATCACCACTTGAGGTTATGGTATAGTTTATTTTTCCTATTTTATACATGCAATTATTTATTTTTTTAATAAATAATAAAATTGTGTTTTAACCCAAAATAGATGACAAACTTGGCAAAAATAGATTTTTCTATTTTAAAAATCTCTGGAGACAACTATTTGGCTTGGGCACTTGATGCAGAATTGCACCTTAGTGCAAATGAGTTAGAAAAGACCATTGAATCAGGAAATACACTACTTTAAGACAAAATGCAATAGCCATAATTTTTCTTCGTCACCATATTGATGAAGGATTAAAGACTGAGTATTTAACAGTCAAAGATCCTTTATCTTTATGGACACAACTGAAAGAAAGATTTGACCACCAAAAATTGGTTGTTCTTCCTAATGCCAAATTTGAGTGGCTTAATTTAAGGCTACAAGTGTGAGACCCCAACTTTTGTGAATAAAGATGAATTTTCTATAATGATCATTTTTTGAATATTATGAAATGAATTTGATATAATGTTATAGTTGTGGGTAATAGTTATAAATTTTGCAAAGTACGCAAGTTGTTATTTAATATTCGATTGGCATTGGGAATATTTGTTTTAACATGGAATATTAAGACGACCAAGACAATTATTAGTGGACCCTACAACGAAATTATTATTTCGGATTGAGAAAACAAAAAAAATATTTTATGAAAATAACGGCGGAAGTTTTATTGTTAACTCATTTGAAACACCCGTTGTTAAAAAATACATGAATACGCGTGGGTCGTGATAGTAGAATACACGGTATTGATTATTGATGCTTACGTGAGAAGTCATTCATTTTGTTCAATTATTACTTCAAGAATTGTTGCATAATATCTCACGTTAATTGATTCAATTATTGTCGATATTTTATATATTATTAAAACAATAATTGAAACGACGGGTTATTAATATTATTATTTGCAATATTAACGATGTCTAAGTTACGCCAAGGAGAGGTTTGGTTACCTAATCATGCGCCAATAGGAAAAAATTCTTATTGGAAAGTCCCTCTTCCAGAAACAACCGGGTCGATTAATAGTGTGAATTATAATAATGATGATGAAGTTTTGTTTTATTAGTATTATTAATGTAATAAAAGCGAGAAAAGATTTTATATAAAATGTAATACTTTTATAAAGTTATTCATTTTATTAGACTATAAATAGAATATATTATATTCTATTACGCATAAGTGTTTTTTGTATAGTAAAATCTTTTTATATAAAAATGTAATACTTTTATAAAGTTATTCGTTTTATTAGACTATAAATAGAATATATTATATTTTATTATGCATAGTGTTTTGCATAGTGTCTCAGATAGTGTTTTGCATAGTAAAATCTTTTATATAAAACATAATACTTTTATAAAGTTATTCGTTTTATTAGATTATAAATATAATATATTATATTTTATTTAAAAGATTTTGTTTTATTAGAATATTTTATAGTAAACCAATCTGGATAGTCTGGTTTAAAAAAGTAAATCAAACGGACCGCTCAGAATTAGTTATTATTAGGTCCATTCTCTTATAAATAAGCTCATTCCTTCATTATTTCTTACGAATTCACTTTGAAACTCAGAGAGAGAAACTATAGAGAAAGAAGAAAAGTATTATGCTACTTCACTACCCTATATCCGGTTGTTCTAAGGTAAGGGATATTATTTTTTCGTATTCATGAAGAGAACTTCATTATTCTATTTTTTAATTCTCATTGAATAACTCAGATATGCCGGCTACCCTATACTTGGTGAAATTCTTCTCGTTATTCCATTCTTTATCATTATGTTGAAATAACTTTTCATGTGAAGTACCGCATACATGGTGAAATTCTTCTATTATTTCATTCTTTATTATTCTCATTGGAACATCACTGCTCGTGCGTTTACGCATGACTTGGTTCCGTTATTTATTATTCTGTTGGAACATCCCGCTTGCGGTAAATTTTACGACTTTGGTTCCGTTATTTATTATTCTGTGGAATATCCTCATACACGCTGCCACGCACGACCTGTTCCGTTATTTATTATTCATTTGAATAACTCGTCTGCATTTCATCGTATACCGGTGATTTCTTTTGTTATTCCATTCTTTATTATACTCAATTGGTTAAAGTTTTGATTTTATACTCCATGAAATTAGTGGAATATTGTTGGTTGATTTCACAATCTAAGCAAAACGCAAGTATACACGATCAACAAGTAATAGAGTGATAAGATAGAGTGTCGATCCGATCCAGAGAATTCTAATTAATAAATTCCAACTACTAGCACTATATCAATTCAATTTTATTTAAACAACCAATAATTGTGATTTTTCGACTTAAGAAAACTAAATTAAAACAACTAAAAGATATTATTCTAAACTAAAGCAAATAAACAAAACTAAGATTTGTTTGAATTCAGATAAATAAGGATTAAGACTCAATAATGTAAAACCCCAACTTATTATTAATGAAATTTAATTTTCTATTTATTATTTTGAAATAGTAAGGGTTGATTTGATTAATGTGGATAGTTAAGGGTAAAATATGCAAATACTTCAAAATAAGCAAGTGGTTATAAAATATTCATTGTTGTTGTGGGAATATTCGTTTGGTCGTGGAATATTCGTGATCTTTGTGGGAATATTTAAATGCGATATACGCTTGACCATGTGTGTGGCCCTATAACTGAAAGCGATTGGATGAAGAAAGCGACAAATATAAGTTGTTTAAAAAATAACAAACGTAGTTGTTACCAAGTATTAATCTTTGTTAAAATACTCGGTGGTTAAAACACAGAGATAGCACCAGTATTGCACCAATTATTGATTCTTACGTAAAGAAGGCACACTACTTAATAATGGTTACGAGTAATTATTGTTGAAGACCCCAAAATTTTTTAAATAAAAGGAATTTCCTTTATTTATTATTTTGAAATAGTAAGGGTTGATTTGATTAATGTGGATAGTTAAGGGTTAAATATGAAATATTTCAAAATAAGCAGTGGTTATAAAATATTCATTATCGTGGGGAATATTCGTTTGGTCGTGGAATATTCAATCTTGTGGGAGAATATTAATGACGACGGCCACAGACCATGTGTGGGCCCCATAACATGAAAGCGATTGGATGAAGAAAAGCGACAAATATAAGTTGTTTTTAAATAACGGCGTAGTTGTTACTGAATTATTTTGTTGGAATACGGTGGTTAAAACACACTAATGCTGTTGTTGTTGAAGAAGATACCAGTATTGCACCAATTATTGATTCTTACGTAAGAAGGCACTACTCAATAATGGTTATGGTAATTCTTCGCTCGATATTTTATTGAGTTAATAATTTTGCGTTGATATTTTATATTCTTTGTTGTTTCAATAATTGTCATTACGGTATCTTTCATTATCGAAGCAATAATTCATATTATCTGAATAATATTATTAGATAACATTATTGGCAATGTCTAGAAAGTTACATCAAGGAGAGTTTTGGTCATCTAATTGCCGCCAAGAAGAAGAAATTCTTATTGGAAAGCCCCTCTTCACAGGAAGCGCCTGGTTGTCAATATTGTGATTCTCGTAATATTATTTGTGAATAATTAATTATTGATTTATATGATGAGGAAAATATTGATTTTATGTGGATATAGATGGAGAAAATTTTAAAATGACAATTGTTGAAAATTAATATTTTATCTTTTACGATAAAATAATTCATTTAAATATATTATTTTAACGGTGATATTTTTACAATGAATGTGGGATATATGAGTATATGAGGAGGAAGAGTATTTTGTGGCATTAAATGTTTAACACATGTTTTTTGTGTGTTGGTGGACACAATTATTGGACCAAATTTGATTATAAACAGTAAAATCCTTTGTTTGTGGATTTCGGTCAATTTCTATTTGGAATTTGGAAAACTTTCTTACGCAAAGTTGTAGAGAATTGAATTTCCTATAAAAACTCATGCGAGATTCGAATTTTCTGATGAAAGGGCTATTTATTATGAATTATTGAAGTTCCAAAGTTCAAATAATTAATTTTGGGAGTTTTAGTTAATTATTTTGAGAAAAACGTTTTTGCAACTAAGTTGGCCTCACATGTGATTCAAATGGGCTGAGATCAGTTGTCTATGGTGGGCTAAAGAAAATGTGAAAAATATATTAATATTATATTCAATTTTCGCTTTGGTTTCAAGATTTTCCTATAAATAGGGTGCTTGGGTTAGAATTGAAAACACACCGTAAACCCAAGTTTTCTCTATTTCTCTCTCGATATATTGAGCGTATTCTTGTGAGTATACTTTGAGTATTTAGAGGCGGTCTGCAAGTTCCTTCAAAGACTATAATTATAGATTCCAAATTAGAAAGTACTAATCTTTCGAGGTAAGGATATTATTTTTTTTGTAATGATATTATTTCTTCAATATCATTATCTTTGAAATGTTGATCCAAGTTTTATCAAATTTGGAACTTTTTCATGTCTGGGGTTACTATTCATGAGTTCTTATTCACGAAGTTACTTATTCACGAGTACTATTCATTAAGCGTGAAGATGTTTTTTTGTGGAATTTCTATCTTTTGGTGTCTGAGTTATTATTCACGATATCAAGACTATTCACGATATCAAGACTATTCACGATACTGATTATTCATAGAAAAATAAAATTTCTTCTTTTCGTCCAAAACATCTATTCGGATACTAGCTTTGATTGTATCCATGTTTTGATCATTCTTGAATTTTACACCACTATGATTATTTTTGAGGTATTTTGGGCGTGGATAAAACCAAGTACGAATCCTTAATCCTTAATCCTTGTCATTTTGTTTCTTTGGATTCGTTTCTTTAAAAATATTTTCATCATCCTCGATCTTAAATGATGATATTATTGAATATCTTTGGCCAGTAGTGCAAAGATGAATGATTTTTGAAGAATATCTTTGGCCCGTAGTGCAAAAGATGAACAGTGTTGAGATGAACATGATCGATTGATTAATATCTTTGGCAGAAAGTAAAAAAGATGAACAGTGTTTAAATGAACATGACTAAGTGATGAATATCTTTGGCTCGTAGTGCAAAAGATGAGCAGTGTTGAGATGAACATGGCCGATTGATTAATATCTTTCGCACGTAGTGCAAAAGATGAGCAGTGTTTAAATGAACACGAATTAATCGGTGATGAATATCTTTGGCTGTAGTGCAAAGATGAATATTTGATTCGAGATGCATATTGATTGATGTTACTGGGGATAAAATATTGATGATGGATCGTTAAATTCATAGATTATAGTAGATTTCATTCTCTACGTAACTCTTACTATGAATTATTATTTCATTTGCTAATATTGATCTGAAACTTGTTGTCTATTGTATTCTATCGATTTTTCCTGTTGAAGACTAACGATAATTTGTTGTATATTATCTTAGTCATAATATTCTTTATTGGGCTAGTTGAGCTCACCCTTTTCCTTGTTGTTCCATTTTTTCTTCTCGGGAGGCGAGAATGTAGCAGTATTAATCGGGGTATGGAATGAAGATTCTAGAGAGAGTTGTTTAGTAGTCCTCACCATTTTTGTAAAATAATGAATCAATAATTATGATGGGGATTTATTTCAGATGTGGATATTGTTTGTAAGACAATATTATATTTAAACTCATTAAGATATATATGTCGTATTTCACACGACATTTGTATTATGAAGTTGTAGTTTGCTTCTTGTACCATGTATTTGGCGACTCGTAATGGGTGTTGTGTATACCTATTTTGGGGCGCCACAATTTATTCAAGATTTTATTGATTTAATAATTCTTTGCGTTGATATTTTATATCATTGTTTTCAATAATTGTCATTACACAGTGATTTTCATTATCGAAGCAATAATTCATATTATCCGAATAATATTATTAGATAACATTATTGGCAATGTCTAGAAAGTTCATGCCTAAGGAGAGGTTTGGTCACTAATTAATCTAGGCCAAGAAGAAGAGAAATTCTTATTCGAAAGCCCCCTTCCCTGAACCGCCTGGTTGTCAATATTGTGATTCTGTAATATTATTTGTGAATAATTAATTATTGATTTATATGATGAGAAAATATTGATTTTATGTGGATATAGATGAGAAAATTTTAATGTGACAATTGTTGAAAATTGAAATTTTATCTTTTTTGATAAAAGAATTCATTTAAATATATTATTATATTTTAATAATATAATAATGGTGATATTTTTACAACTAATGTGGGATATATGAGTATACTGAGGAGGAAGAGTATTTTTGTTGCAATAAATATTTAAAACATGTTAAACATGCTCATTGGACCCCATTTATCGATCGAAATTTGATTATAGCTTTTGTAAAATCGCCCGTTTGTGGATTTCGGTCAATTTCTATTTGGAATTTGGAAAACTTTCTTCTGCAAAGTTGTAGAGAATTGAATTTCCTATAAAAACTCATGAGATTCGAATTTTCTGATGAAAGAGCTATTTATTATGAATTATTGAAGTTTCAAGTCTCAAATAATTGATTTTTGGAAGTTTAAAATATTTAAAATTAGAAAAACATTTTTTCTTACTTTTTCTAGAATGTGGCATGTGTTTGATGGCTGAAATCAGATTCTAGGCATGCGTAGAAATTTATATAATTATATTATTAATTTATTAAATTTTTTCGCTTTGGTGTTCTAAAGCAATTTCCTTTAAATAGGTGCTTAAGTTAGAATTGAAAATCACACCGTAAGCTCAAGTTCTCTCTCTATATTATCGAGGGTATTCTTGTGAGTATTTTGAGTATACTTTGAGTATTGTTAGACGGTGCAAGTTCCTTCAAAGACTATATCCTTATTCAAATGTAAGTACTAATCTTTCGAGGTAAGGGATGTTATTTTCTTCTCAAATGATATTATTTCTTCAATATCATTATCTTTGAAATATTGGTTGAAACTTTTTATCAAATTTAGAACTTTTTCATATTGGGGTTACTTATTCATGAGTTCTTATTCACGAAGTTCTTATTCATGAGTTACTATTCACGAGTTACTATTCACGAAGTACTATTCACGTAAGCGTGAAGATGTTTTTTTTGGGAAATTTCTATCTTTTGGTGCTCTGAGTTATTATTCACGATACTTGCAGATTATTCACGATACTTGTAGACTATTCAATAGAAAAATAAAATTTCTTCTTTTCATTCAAAATATCTATTCGGATACTAGCTTTGATCAGATTCATGTTTTGATCATTCTTGAATTTTACACCACTATGATTATTTTTGAGGTATTTTTGAACATGGATAAAACAAAGTACGAATCCTTAATCCTTAATCCTTGTCATTTTGTTTCATTTTGGATTCGTTTCTTTAAAAATATTTTCATCATCCTCGCCTTAAATGATGATATTATTGAATATCTTTGGCCAGAAGGCAAAAGATGAATGATTTCTGAAGAATATCTTTGGCAGTAGTGAAAAGATGAGCAGTGTTTAGATGAACATGACGGTGATGAATATCTTTGGCCGTAGTGCAAAGATGAATGATTTTCTGAAGAATATCTTGGTAGTAGTGCAAAGATGAGCAGTGTTTAGATGAACATGACTAAATGATGAATATCTTTGGCCCAGAGTAAAAGATGAATATTTGATTCCAGATGTATATTGATTGATGTTACGAGGGATAAAAGATAGACGATGAACTTTTAAATTCATACATGTAAGATAGTAGTTTGCATTCTCTACTTAACTCTTCTAATGAATTATTATTTCATTGCGAATATTGATTTAAAATTTGTTGTCTATTGTATTCTATTAGATTTTTCCCTGTTGAAGACTAATTGATAATTTGTTGTATATTATCTTAGTCATAATATTCTTTCTTTGGGCTAGTTGAGCTCACCCTTTTCCTTTTTGTTCCATTTTCTTCTCGTGGAGGCGAGAATATAACGAGTACGTAGCCTGGGTATGGAATGAAGGTTTTAGAAAGAATTGTTTAGTAGTCCTCACCATTTTGTAAAATAATGTATCAATAAATGTGATGAGGATTTATTTGAGTATAGATATTGTCAGAAGATAATATTTGTATTCAAACTCATGATTTACTGGTTGTAATAATAAAGTTGTAGTTGTTTACATCACACGATTGACAACTCGGAATAGGTGATGTATACCTATTTTGGGGGCGCCACAGTTTGGTATCGTAGCTTAGGGATATGATCTCTGGCGGAGATGGGGAATAGAACTAGGAGGAGAGACGAGTAAATCCTTCGCTAAAGTGTGTCCTACCTAAGCTTATTTTTTAGTCAAGTCAAGATATAAGGATATTATGTGATATATTGATTTCTTAATTAACCCTTGTTTTTACACAAAGATTTGAGAATGTCGATCGAGAATATTAACAATGGAAATGAGACCAGTGGAGACGCCAGACTCACCAACGAGGAGAACGCAACAGTCGACAATGTTCCTCTGTGAACAACACCACTGAAAGCAGATGATGAACGAGGGATGTTTAGAAGCTTTTTGCGATTCATGCAAAATCGCAGACGAGGAGACTCGTGTTCAAAATACAGAGGAAATGATAGCAATTCACGGGTTGTCACAACCAAGGTTCAAAAGAGTGGGACCACGAATTTAAGGAAAGCCGATCCGATCACGGGCGGAAACATGGGTCAAACAAATTACCAAGATATTCGATGTCTTGGGATGCACGGAAAACAGAAGGTTCCATTCGCCACCTTTATGTTTCCGTGGCGGAAAGCGCATCTTGGTGGGAGTGCGTGAAGCGCATCCATCCACCAAGACTCAAAGATGTCTTGGGAGACATTTCAGAAATTATTTAATGACAAATACTTTTCCGAAAGTGTTCGTCGTATGAAGGAAGTGGAGTTCATCGATTAGAACAAAACAACACGACCGGTGTCTTAAGCACGAGGCAAAGTTTGCAGAGTTATCCAGTTCAGCACCTCATTTGGTGGAGAATGAGGAATGTATGACGCGGATGTTTTGAGAGGTTTGAAACCCTAAGACATACGACAATATCTCATTTCTCATAAATTTTCTCTATTCAGAGATGTTGTAAATGTGGCTCAATTATTAGTGAGCGAGATAACGGTACTAGTAACCGAGGACCATAACCAGGATCGTACTCGTAGATAGCGATCAACAGAATAATGATAACCCGGCATGAAAGAAACAGACGGACAAAAATGGTAACCACTACGGTGGTAATCATGGCCATGAAAATAAAGAAGCGAGTCGGGAGGAGATTTTAAAAGAGGAGATTTAACAACGATTATGTGAAGACGCAGTCAAAAGAAGAATCGGTTCTAAGGGAGGAGAAACGACCACCCCATTATATGCTACAAATGCGAAAAAGAGGGACATATCACCAAAATCGCCCACAATGATTCAAGGTATGCTATAATTGTGGAAAGGAAGGACATATATCGCCGAGATCAGACAAAGAGCGAAACCTAGTTCAATGGGGACGGTGACTCAAAAGATCGTCCCGGAAAAGTCAAAGTCAACGATTCCGGAAGAAGCGTTTGTTGTGATTTGGTCATAATGCGAGGAACCCAAACGAGGTGATCACGGGTAAGCTTATTTATAAATTCTTGCGAAGTTTATACCTTACTTGATACCGGTTTACCCATTCATTTATCTCTCCTGCATGTGCTCAACGTTTAAACTTGACTCGGAGAAATTAGACTTTGACCTATCTCGTGGAAACTCCGTCAGAGAAACTTTCATCACATCCATCGCTTATAAATCTTGTTTGAGTCAAGTTGGCACCATCACCTTACTACCGTTGACCTTATCTCTTTAAAGATACTTGCTTTTGATGTGATTTTAGGGATTGATTGGTTAACTACTCATCATGCCAAAATTGATTGTTTTCATAAGGTTGTTAGTTTTCATATTCCTAACCAACCCGTTCAGACGTAATTCAAGCAACTAAACCATTAAAATCAATCACCGTCATATCTAATCATAAAGCTATTCGTTTATTGAAAAACGGATGTCAAGCTTTCTTAGCCCATGTTATGGATTTGAATAAAGACAAGTCAAATTTGAATAATATTCTGTTGTTATCGATTTTCCGACGATTTCAAGAACTTCGGGCTACCACCCCGTAACGTGAAGTTGAATTCTTTATTGATCTTGAACTGTACAAAGCCCATTTCTAAAACCCCATATCGAATGGCTCCTATTGAACTTCAGGAGTTAAAGGTCCAACTACGTGAATTGTTGGACATCGGTTTCATTCTCCCTAAGACATCTCCTTGGGGTGCTCCTGTTTTATTTGTAAAGAAGAAAGACGGAGTATGCGACTTTGTACGACTATCGGGGAATTGAACCATGTCACCATCAAGAATAGGTATCCTCTACCTCGTATTGATGACTTGTTTGACCGATTGTAAGGGCACAATTCTTTTCAAAATCGATCTTCGATTCCGGATATCATCACCAAGATTAGAACCGAGGATATTCCAAAGACCGCTTTAGAACTTGGTACGGGCATTATGAATTCTTAGTCATGTCTTTCGGACCGACTAATACTCCTCGCTGCTTTTCATGGATATGATGAACCGAGTATTCAAGGAATATTTGGATCGCTTTGTTGTTGTCTTTATTGATGACATCCTTATATATTCCAAAAGTCGTGAAGATCATGAGCACCATTTGAAGTTGGTACTCCAAAGGCTTCGTGAAAACAAACTATATGCCAAATTAAAGAAATGCGAGTTCTGGCTTGAGGAAGTAGCATTCCTTGGGCACGTGGTGTCGAAACATGGAGTATCCGTTGATCCGGCGAAGATTGAAGCAATACAAAGTTGGGAGCAACCGAAGTCGGTGACTGAAGTACGTAGCTTTTTGGGCTTAGCTGGTTATTATCGGAGATTTGTGGAAGGGTTTTCTCGAATCGCTACTCCATTAACTCAAACTAACTCTTCGGAAGGATACAAAATTCGTTTCGAGCGAAAAAAATGCGAGAAAAGTTTCCAAGAGCTTAAGAAGAGACTTATTTTAAGACTGTTTCTAACAATACCATCCGGTTCGGATGGATTTGTTATCTCAAACGATGCTTCGTGCAAAGGGTTAGGATGTGTTCTCATAGTAACGTGGAAAAGTCATAGCCTATGCCTCGCGACAACTTAAAAAGAGTATGAGAGGAATTATCCTACTCATGATCTAGAGTTAGCGCGAGCAAGTTTCGCTTAAAGATATGGAGGCACTATCTATATGGGGAGAAAGTGGAGATATATTCGCACCATAAAAGCCTTAAATATTTCTTCACTCAAAAAGAACTCAACACGCTTGGCAATGACGTTGGCTCGAGCTATTGAAAGACTACGACCACACTATTCAATACCATCCCGAAAAGCGAGCGTGGTAGCCGACGCGTTGAGTAGAAGATCATATGCACGAACGAAAGTGCGATGATGTCAAGTATACGCAGTAGAGCCAACTTTAATAGAAAAGTTAAGGTTGCTTCAAGCCACCGAATCTTGAGTCGATGCGTATGAAGAAGAAAGTACAAGAAGGAGCTATTCCTAAGCGAGAATTGATGAAGAAGGAATACTTGAGTCCACTCTAGACTTTGTGTTCCTAACGACTCGATTTGAAGTACAAGATTATGATGGAGGCACACAATACACCATTTGCAATCCATCCTCGGAAGTACTAAAATGTATCGTGATCTTCGACATACATTTTGGTGGAACAATATGAAGAGAGAGATTGCAAAGTTTATCTCAATGTGTTTAACTTGTCAACGCATGTGCGGTGAGCATCTAGTACCTAAGGGTCCGTGCAGAACCACTTGAGATTCCGAAATGGAAGTGGGAACACATTACCATGGATTTCGTTACGGGTCTTCCTACGGTTTCGAGGGCATCAATGCTATTTGGGTTATTGTTGATAGATTAACCAAGTCCGCTCATTTCTTGCCGACACGGAGACTTATTCACTTGAACGTCTTGCTAGTATGACGTGAATGAGATTGTGAGGTTCATGGCACGCCTCAGTATCCATAGTTTGGATCGTGACCCAAGATTCACTTCAAGATTTTGGGTTAGCTTGCAAAAAGCTATGGGCAAGGATTTACGATTCTGTTTCTAAGATACCATCCTCAAAGCAGACGGACAATCGTAGAAAGGACTATTCAAACTCTTGAAGATTTATTAAGACTGTGGTCCTAGACTTCAAGGCGGTTGGGATAAGTATTTACCATTGGTAGAATTCTCCTACAACAATAAAGATTTATCGTGAAAGTATAGGTGTGGCTCCATTTGAAGCATTATATGGACGAAAGTGTCGCTTCTCCAATTATGTTGGGACGAGGTGGGTGAAGCAACATTGTTAGGACCGAAGTTAAGACGTATATTACTACTGAAAAGATCCAAATGATTCGACAATGTATACAAACCAAGCACAAGATCGACAAAAGAGTTATGCGGATCTTCATCGAAAGGACGTGGAATTTAGTGTAGGGGATCATGTATTGTCATGAAGTTGCTCCATGGAAGGAGTTACAAGATTTGGGAAGAGAGGAAAGCTCAATCCACGATTTATTGGTCCATTTCAAATTCTTGATCGAGTAGAAATGTAGCCTATAGACTCGCGTTACCTCAAAGTATGTCTCGTGTTCATAATGTGTTTCACATATCTCAGATCAGAATAAATATGTGAAAGACCCAAACCACGTTATTGAGTTAGAACCAGGACGGGATAGCCGAAGACTTAACGATGAGGAGGTACTGTCAAGATCTTAGATAGGAAGGAGCATGTCTGTAAGACCCGAAATTTTTTAAATAAAAGGAATTTCCTTTATTTATTATTTTGAAATAGTAAGGGTTGATTTGATTAATGTGGATAGTTAGGGGTTAAATACATGCAAATATTTCAAAATAAGCAAGTGGTTATAAAATATTCATTTTGTTTGGGAATATTCGTTTGGTCGTGCAATATTCGATCTGCTTGGGAATATTAAATACGACAAGCATCCATCCATGTGGGCCCCATAACCGAAAAGCGATTGGATGAAGAAAACGACAAATATAAGTTGGTTAAAAATAATTGGCGTAGTTGTTATAAGTAAGAGGCATTGGAATACGGTGGTTAAAATACGAATACACGTGGTCGCATAAAGAAGACACCAGATTGCACAAGATTGTTGAATTATTGATCCTTACGTAAGAAGGCACTACTCAATAATTTTCACGAAGAGTTATTGTTCAATATTTTATTTTATTGATTCAATAATTGTCATGCGTTGATATTTTATATTATTATTGTTTCAATAATTGTCATCGCACAAGATATTCCCATTATCGGATCAATAATTCATATTATTTGAATAATATTATTAGATAACATTATTGGCAATGTCTAGAAAGTTCTGCCTAAGGAGAGGTTTGGTCACCTAATGCGCTACGAAGAAGGAGAGATCCTTATTGGAAAGCCCCCTCTTCCTGGGAACAAACTGATCATTATAAATGTGATTACGTAATATTATTTGTGAATAATTAATTATTGATTCATATGATAAGGAAATATTTATTTTATATGAATATAAATGATGGATTTATTTATGTGGTTATTAATGAAGGAATTAATGCTGAGATGTTTTATTTGTATTTTGTCGGATTGGAGGTATTAAAAGATCAAATCGGTGTTATTACAGCTTTATTGTGTGAGTTATAATATTTAATCCGACCGTTGGATCGTTGTAATTTTTGGATATGTTATACATATATAAGTTGAGTATATGACCACAAATTTTGAACCGTTAAAAATGAGCGTATAATTTGTTATGAATTTTAAGAGGTGACTGATTCGAAAATTAGGTTTATAATTGATTTTGGTGGAAAATTCTAGAATTGAGTGGGCCCCACTTTTGGTTGGTGAGAAATGTGCTCAATTGAATTTTCAAATGTGGTGGGTGGGAATAGTAGCAGGTAAAGCCATCAGGTTGCAGGTTAAGTCTGCTTCGGCGTGATAACATTTTCCTATAAATAGAGGCTAAGTTAGAATTGAAAATCACACCGTAAACAAAGTTTTCTCTCTTTTCTCTCTATATTATTGGCGTATTTTGTGAGTATTTAGATACTTTGAGAGTTCTTTATTCAAGATACAAGTTTCATTCAAAGATCACTTCCCAGCCTTTCCTTCCGAAATCAATCGATTCTTTGAGGTAAGGGATATTATTTTTTAAGTAATGATATTATTTCTTCAATATCATTACTTTGAAATATTGGTTGGAACTTTTTATCAAATTTGAAACTTTTTCATGTGGGAGTTCTTATTCATGAGTTCTTATTCACGAGTTACTATTCATGAGTTCTTATTCACGAGTTACTTATTCACGAGTACTATTCATGAAGCGTGAAAATGTTTTTTTGTGGAATTTCTATCTTTTGGTGTCTGAGTTACTATTCACGATATCAAGACTATTCACGATATCTAAGACTATTCATCGAAAAATAAAATTTCTTCTTTTCGGTCCAAAATATCTATTCGAATACTAGCTTTGATTGTATCCATGTTTTGATCATTCTTGAATTTTACACCACTATGATTATTTTTGAGGTATTGTTGGACATGGATAAAACAAAGTACTAATCCTTAATCCTTAATCCATGTCATTTTGTTTCCTTTGGATTCGTTCTTTAAAATATTTTTCATCATCCTCGGTCTTAAATGATGATATTATTGAATATCTTTGGCCTGTAGTGCAAAGATGAATGATTTTGAAGAATATCTTTGGCACAGTAGCAAAAGATGAAGCAGTGTTTAAATGAACACGACCGATCGATGAATATCTTTGGCCTTTAGTGCAAAGATGAACAGTGTTGAGATGAACATGACCGATTGATGAATATCTTTGGCACAGTAGTGCAAAGATGAATATTTGATTTGAGATGAATATTGATTGATGTTACTGAGGATAAAATATTGATGATGGAGTGTTAAATTCATAGATTATAGTAGATTTCATTCTCTACGTAACTCTTCTATGAATTATTATTTTTCATTTGCGAATATTGATCCGAAACTTGTTGTCATTGTATTCTATCGATTTTTCCTGTTGGAGACTAACGATAATTTGTTGTATATTATCTTAGTCATAGTATTCTTTATCGAGCTAGTTGAGCTCACCCTTTTCCTTGTTGTTCCATTTTTTCTTCTCGGGAGGCGAGAATGTAGCGAGTACTAGTCGTGGTATGGAATGAAAGTTCTAGAGAGAGTTGTTTAGTAGTCCTCACCATTTTGTAAAATAATGTATCAATAATTATGATGGGGATTTATTTGCGTGTGGATATTGTCTGTAAGACAATATTATATTTAAACTCACAAGATATATTGTCGTATTTCACACGACATTTGTATTATTGAAGTTGTAGTTTGCTTCTTGTACCATGTATTTGGCGACTCGAATGGGTGTGTGTATACCTATTTTGGGGGCGCCACAATGTCCCTGTATGAAAGGTCATACCACAAGTTAAAGTTTTGTGGAGGAATCATGCTATAGAGGAAATGACACAGGAATTGGAAGCGGAAATGAAAGCGAGGTATCCTCACCTTTTGAAACACCAGTACATACGTCAATTTCGAGGACTAAATTTCATAAGGAGGGAGGTTGTAAGACCCCAACTTATTATTAATGAAATTTAATTTCTCTATTTATTATTTTGAAATAGTAAGGGTTGATTTGATTAATGTGGATAGTTAAGGGTAAAATACATAAATACTTCAAAATAAGCAAGTGGTTATAAAATATTCATTGTTGTTTGGGAATATTCGTTTGGTCGTGGAATATTAAATACAATCGGGGGAATTTAAATGCGATGCATATGCCGTGTGTAGGGCCCTATAACGAAAGCGATTGGATGAAGAAAGCGACAAATATAAGTTGTTTAAAATAACAACAGTAGTTATTATCTGATAATTATCTTGTTAAAATACTTATGGTGGTTAAAACACAAGAAGATACTCAGTATTGCACCAATTATTGATTCTTAAGTAAGAAGGCACTACTCAATAATGGTTACTGGTAATTCTCGCTTTGCAAGATTTTATTGATTTAATAATTCTTTGCGTTGATATTTTATATCATTTGTTGTTTCAATAATTGTCATTACATTAGGTATTTTCATTATCGAAGAAATAATTCATATTATCTCGAATAATATTATTAGATAACATTATTAGCAATGTCTAGAAAGTTCATGCAGGAGAGGTTAGGTCACCTAATGCGGCTACCAAGAAGAGAGAAATTCTTATTGGAAAGCCCCTCTTCAGGAATTATCTCGTTGTCAATATTGTGATTACGTAATATTATTTGTGAATAATTAATTATTGATTCATATGATGAGGAAAATATTGATTTTATGTGGATATAGATTCAGAAGACCCCACTTTTATAAATAAAGATGAATTTTTCTATAAATATTATTTTTGAATATTATGGAATAAATTTGATATAATGTTATAATGGGTAATATTTATAAATTTTGCAAAGTATGCAAGTTGTTATAAAATATTCGTTTGGTGGGGAATATTCTTTTTGTTAGGAATATTCGTATAATGGCTCAATCATTGGTGGACCCTAGCAATGTAATTATTGTCGGATCGAGAAAACGATAAAAAATATTTTATAAAAATAACTACGGAGGTGTTACCGTTAAAACCGTTGAACTACCCGGTGGTAAAGTAAAAAAGCGATGTCTGGCGTAGTTGCATAAGAAAGACACAGCGGTATTGATTATTGATGCTTTACGTGAGAAGTCATTCAAATTTATGCTCAATTATTGCTACGATAATTCTTCGCATCATATCTCTTATATTATTGATTCAATTATTGTCACAAGATCATCTCAGATAATATGTTATAGTATTAAATCAATAATTGAGACGACAAGTTATAAATGATTAATAATTGTTGAAAGATTAAATATGTGATGAAAAAAAAATGATTTGTGGTAAGTTTGATTATTTTATGGGGGGCTCATATGTCATCATCTAAGAGTCTCTTCGTCAATAGTAATTACCTTCGTCAATAGTAATTACCCTTGTGAATAGTATTTACCTTCGTCAATAGTAATTACCTTCATCAATAGTAATTACCCTTGTGAATAGTATTTACCTTCGTCAATAGTATTTACCTTCGTTAATAGTAATTACCTTTACCAGACGTCGAACCACTTGTCATTTCACATTACAGGCGTCGAACCACTTGTCGTTTCACATTACAAAGGCCAAACCGATTAATGTCACAAGCCACTTGCCTTTTCACACGGCGCAGTGCTAAGCTAGAAATCTTCTATAAATAGAGGCCTAGGGCTTCATTATTTTCACTTAATTCATTCAAGTTTATAGAGAGAAAGTAAGTATAGAGAATAAGAGAGAAAGAAGAAGAGTATTTTGTTACTACACCGCCGCAAAGATTCAATCTCCTACCAAATGTAAGGGTGTTATTCTTTCTTATTCATGAAGAGAAAATTTGTTATTCCATTGCTTATTATTCTGCTGAATAACTCGTATACATGATTTTACCCTATACCGGTTCCGTCTTTATTATTCATTGGAACATCCTCGCTGCAGTGTTTTTAGGACTGGACCCGGTTCCGCTTTTTATTATTACATTGGAATATCCTATCTCGTGTGTTTTACATCGAATCTGGTTCCATCTTTATTATTCATTGGAACATCTTGTGGTGTGAATTTCACACGACCGGTTCCGTTATTTATTATTTTGTTGGAATAACTCCATGCATGCGTGATTCTATCGCATGCATGGTGATTTCTTTTGTTATTCCATTCTTTATTATACCCAGTTGGTTAAAACTTTGACTTCTATACTCCATGAAATTAGTGGAATATCCTTGATATTTGCGTTTCATCCAAAGATCTTTTCATGAAAATATTCTTACGATCATTCTTGAATTTTACTCTACAAAACGAAGATCATATTGATAATTTGGACGTTAATAATTCCGGATAAAATAATTCTTGAACTTGTTTTATTGAATTCTTATATCATTGTCATCATCGTCATGTTTATATTTTTTAAAGTCATCCGTATTCAGTAGTGCATAGATGGACTTGGTATGATTATGACTGAGAGACTATTCGATTGTAATCATGGTCGTAATGTTACAAATGATGTGGTAAAAATCCTCGAGTGGTCAGTAGTGCATTGATGGACACGATTGTTGGCATGATCATGACCATTAATGAATACACAAATATTCTTCGCCCGTAGTGCATGAATAATTGTGGTCGTGATACTAAAGAATATCCTGGCAGTAGTGCGGGGTGATTCGATGATGTGGAATATTTATTAAAGTTGAGTCTCATTTATAACGATGATGAAAACCTTTTAAAACCTAAAAGATAGTAGACTTTATTTTCTACTTGACTCTTTTAATGGATTCAGATATTCACCGCAGCTTAAACCTGGTTGTCTATTGTATTTTATCGGTTTAACATTGTTGAAGACTATTGATAATTTATTACGCATTATCTTAGTCATAATATTTCATCGGGCTAGTTGAGCTCACCCCTTTCTTTCACCGTTCTCTTCGTGAAATGAGAATATAAATTTGGACGAGTCTGGGAAGCGAGTGATGGTCCTGAAGATAAGATTAGTAGTCCTCACTATTATGTGAAATAGTGTGATAATAATTGTAATGAGGACTCCTTTTTGAGTTTGTATAATATCTAGTAGGCGATATTTGTATTTAAACAGTGTTTAGATGAACATGACCAATCGATGAATATCTTTGGCTGTAGTGCAAAAGATGAATGATTTAAGAAGAATATCTTTGGTAGTAGTGCAAAGATGAACAGTGTTTAGATGAACATGACCAATCGATGAATATCTTTCGCCTCGTAGTGCAAAGATGAATATTTGATTCCAGATGTATATTGATTGATGTTACAGGATAAAAGATGAGCGATGAACTTTTAAATTCATACATAGAAGATAGTAGTTTGCATTCTCTACTTAACTCTTCTAATGAATTATTATTTCAGCTGCGAATATTGATTTAAAATTTGTTGTCTATTGTATTCTATTAGATTTTTCCTCGTTGAAGACTAACGGTAATTTGTTGTATATTATCTTAGTCATAATATTCTTTATTGGGCTAGTTGAGCTCACCCTTTTCCTTTTGTTCCATTTTTCTTCTCGGGAGGCGAGAATATAGCGAAAATTTAGCCTGGGGTATGGAATGAAGGTTTTAGAAAGAATTGTTTAGTAGTCCTCACCATTTTTGTAAAATAATGTATCAATAAATGTGATGAGAATTTATTTGAGTATAGATATTGTGCAGAAGATAATATTTGTATTCAAACTCACAGCTTTTACTGATTGTAATAATAAAGTTGTAGTTGTTTCTGTACCATGTATTGACAACTCAGAATAGGTGATGTATACCTATTTTGGGGGCGTCACAAATATCCCCAATTATGAACTATAAATTAATTATCCAATTATCCCAATTATTATGTCTACTGAATTGTTAACAGGAATTGTCAAGTGCCAAAAGTCCTTTTCCAAGTGATCAATTGCCTTCTATTTAACCCAGATTAATCTTGCTATATTCCTATGCAAAATAATTGAATTAAACTCTTTTCAATCCCAATTCTTTATGTGTTACATGCGGCGAACAGATATTTCCATTCTATTCACAAACCTAATTATTCACTTTGCAAATAACTAAGTCACATGTCACCCTGCCCAGTTCTAACCCTAGAATTCCTCTTTCAATTCCTTCTAGAGTAACAAGGTAATTATTGGCCAGATAATTAAATAATCCACATAAAGCAAGATGAACAATTCACTTCAACGTAAATAATTAGAATAAATCAAATAATTAATTCATAATCATAAAAGGTTCAATTGGAATCTTAATTAAAGAAATTAGTTCATAACGAAAATCAAAACCAACAATATTTGAAAAATCATCCTTAATGAATTACACAAATTGAAAGAATAAAGAAGAAGAAGAAGAACTCCAAGTAAGTTCTGCAAAATTCTCTCCTTTTGAATCTTTGATCAACCTCCAATTGTGTAGAATAGTCCCCTAATTCAATAGAAATAATCCTTATATACTTCACTTGCCCAACCACAATCCAATTCCAACTCAATTTTGTCACAAAACCACCTCTTTAAAGCCTTTAATGCAAGTCAACGTCCACTCAAACACGTGCCTTGGTCAATGCCAGTCGAGGCCCAGCGCCCCGGCGCTGTGGTACAGGAAATTCCTATTATGCCATTTTTTTGCTCAAATTACCCCAATCTGCCCCTACAGCTCCCAAACCTGTAAATCAAAACATAAACACAATAAAAATGAACCTAAATACCTTGAGAATGCAATAATTTAAACCCAAAAGTATCTGATTCATGGGTATATAATCCAATCATCAAATACTCCCAAACTTAAATCGTTACATGTCCCTCAGCAACAAGACACAAGACACAAAAGATAACTTAAACAACTATACAATATGCAAATTATCTATATGTTCTTAATTCCAGCAATCGAATAGCACAAATATATTCATAAGGCCTCAGAAAAATCACAAAAACATGCTAATACATCATGTTACTGCAGTTCAATAATATCCCAACAATCAATGAATCTAAATCTGTTATTACTGATATTGTGAGTGTGTGTTCAACAACCATGCTAACTAATGAACAGCAAAATATGAAAGATAATAAATTTCTTAGTAGGCATCATACAGTTTAAACTCGAGAACTCATCAAATAAACTTGATTCAACTGTAATTAAACAATCACCAAAGTCCAGGGGTCAAAAAGGAATACTTATGCTTCTTTTTTTTTAATACGGGGCCTTTTACACTTTTCCCGCTTTATTATATATATTTTTTTCCTCTTTTTTTTTTCTCATGACTATGCATTGTCTTATTCCCTTAGGCTTTTCAGTGTTACCTTAACGAGCTTTCGACCAACGACTCCCAAGCCATTAAGACCTTAGGGCGCTAGGTGTAGAGACAATCCCCTCGGGCTTACTTACTCAAGTAACAAAGGCCACAAAACTAGACAAGCACGCCACGGTATTTTTTTTTTCCAAAGCTTATATACTCCAAATATTTTTCCCCCAAACTTGAGTTCATATCTAAATTCAGTCTTCACTAGCTATTTAAATTGTTCCTTCATTTCACTAGCATTCATCCTTTAGAACTCTATTATCTATCCATTTAAACTATCATAGTCGTCATGGTCATTTTTTCAAAATGTGTTATCCTTATAATATCAGTGTCAAACAGATAAAGATTTAAATCATGTTAAGAAAATCATATCACTAGCTTAACAATCCTTACTAGACTTGTTCATGCAATTTTAATTTCATCATTGGCCCTAAACATACGTACTATTAAAGGCTGGAATTAACATGCAGTCCTAAATGCAACATTTAACCAACAATAATAATTCAAATTATCCATAAACTATTAACAATCTACTAAATGCAAAATGAAATTAACTACCCCCAAACTTATCTAGAGCAATACTTATTGAAAAATCAATTCTTGGAGAATTGATGAATAAGGTAATAGAAGAATCTAAACCACGCCAGAAGCGTGGAAGACCGGTTGGTGCAAAAGACATTGTACCACGAAAATCAAAAGCAAATAAGGAAATCACGAAGGAATACCCGTTCTAGAAGTAAGACTTATTCTAAGAGTGGAAATAGCCCGTAAGAAGTACAAACCGCCCGTATAAAGACATATTCCAAGAGTGGGAATAGCCCCAGTAGAGGTTCAAAATCTCAGTGAAGGGATAAGAGATGAACACCAAGAGATCTCAATAAATTATGTACATGATGAGAAAATATGGGATTAAAGCAAAGTCATGATTGATGACATATTTGTTTTCTCTATAGCATCAGATATTACTTTGATTCCCGACACGGATCTTGAACCACAAACGCGTGGAAGAATGTCGAAAAAAAGAAAAGATTGGCCAAAATGGAAAGATCTTTATTCAACCGAGCTACAATCTCTATTGAAAAGAGAAGTATTTGGACCGAAGACTCAAACAATATTTGGGTGTAATCCCGGTTGAAAACAAATGGGTATTTTTGTACGAAAGCGAAATGAGAAAATGAAATTGTGAGATACAAAGCTTGACTTGTAGCTCAAGGGTTTTCACAAAATCGGCATTGATTATCGTGGATACATACTCTCCAAAGAATGGATGGAGTCACTTTTTCGCTTTCGATAGTAATGGCAACCATGGATGTAAGACCTCAAATTTTTTTAAATAAAAGGAATTTCCTTTATTTATTATTTTGAAATAGTAAGGGTTGATTTGATTAATGTGGATAGTTAGGGGTAAAATACATAAATATTTCAAAATAAGCAAGTGGTTATAAAATATTCATTGTTGTTTGGGAATATTCGTTTGGTCGTGGAATATTCAGACCGCTTTGGGAATATTCGTATCGACGGCCAGCAAGACCATGTGTGGGCCCCATAACTTGAAAAGCGATTGGATGAGGAAAACGACAAATATAAGTTGTTTAAAAATAACTGGCGTAATTGTTACCAAGTATCTTCGTTGGAATACCCCGTTGGTTAAAACACACTAATATGGCGTTGTTGAATAAGAAGACACCAGATTGCATCAATTATTGATCCTTACGTAAGAAGGAACTACTTAATAATTATTACTGATGAATTATCGCTCAAAGATTTTATTTTATTGATTCAATAATTGTTGCGTTGGTATTTTATATTATTGTTGTTTCAATAATTGTCATCGCACAAGATTTCCCATTATCGCATCAATAATTCATATTATTTGAATAATATTATTAGATAACATTATTGGCAATGTCTAGAAAGTTACTGTCTAAGGAGAGGTTTGGTCACCTAATCAAGGCTGTAGCTAGTAAGGAGAGATCCTTATTGGAAAGCCCCTCTTTCCAGGAACCCGCCTGGTCATTATAATTGTGATTCTCGTAATATTATTTGGGAATAATTAATTATTGATTTATATGATAAGAAAATATTTATTTGATATGGATATAAATGATGGATTTATTTATTATATGTGGTTATAATTGAAGGATTTAATGTTGAGGTGTTTTATCAAGTATTTTGCTCTCGGAATGGAGGTATTAAAAATCAAATCAAAGATTTTTACGATATATCATGCGTGAGTTATAATTTTTAATCGACCGTTGGATCGCTATGCGATTTTTGGATATGTTATACATATATAAGTTGAGTATATGTCTACAAATTTTGAACCGTTAAAAATGAACGAATGATTTATTATAAATTTTAAGAGGTGTTTGATTAGGAAAGTAGGGTTATAATTGATTTTGGTGGAAAATTCTAGAATTGAGTGGGCCCCACTTGTGGTTGGTGAAAAAATGTGCTGAATTTTATTTCAAATGTGGTGGGTGGCAATAGTAAGCGGAGTAAAGCCAGTAGCAGTCAAGTCAAGTCGCTTCTACGGCTAACATTTTCCTATAAATAGAGGGCTAAGTTAGAATTGAAAATCACACCGAAACAAAGTTTCTCTCTTCTCTCTCTATATTATTGAGCGTATTTTGTGAGTATTTAGATACTTTGAGAGTTCTTTATTCAAGATAAGTTTCATTCAAAGATCACTTCCGATCTTTCCTTAGAAATCATCGATTCTTCGAGGTAAGTGGATGTTATTTTCTTCTCAAATGATATTATTTCTTCAATATCATTATCCAAATATTGGTTGGAACTTTTATCAAATTTGGAACTTTTTCATGCTCTGGGGTTACTATTCATGAGTTACTATTCACGAGTTACTATTCATGAGTTCTTATTCACGAGTTACTATTCACGAAAGTACTATTCATGTAAGCGTGAAAATATTTTTTTGTGGAGTTTCTATCTTTTGGTGTCTGAGTTACTATTCACGTATTCAAGACTATTCACGATATCAAGACTATTCACGATATCTGGCACTATTCATCGAAAAATAAAATTTCTTCTTTTCGTCCAAAATATCTATTCGGATACTAGCTTTGATTGTATCCATGTTTTGATCATTCTTGAATTTTACACCACTATGATTATTTTGAGGTATTTTTGAACATGGATAAAACAAAGTACGAATCCTTAATCCTTAATCCTTGTCATTTTGTTTCCTTTGGATTCGTTTTTTTAAAAATATTTTCATCATCCTCATCTTAAATGATGATATTATTGAATATCTTTGGCCCGTAGTGCAAAGATGAATGATTTCTGAAGAATATCTTTGGCCCGTAGAGTGCAAAGATGAACAGTGTTTAAATGAACATGACTAATCGATGAATATCTTTGGCTGTAGTGCAAAGATGAATATTTGATTCAGGATGTTTATGGATTGTTGTTCTGAGGATAAAAGATAGACGATGAACTTTTAAATTCATACATAGAAGATAGTAGTTTGCATTCTCTACTTAACTCTTCTAATGAATTATTATTTCATTGCGAATATTGATTTAAAATTTGTTGTCTATTGTATTCTATTAAATTTTTCCTCGTTGAAGACTAACGATAATTTGTTGTATATTATCTTAGTCATAATATTCTTTATCGAAAGCTAGTTGAGCTCACCCTTTTCCTTTTTGTTCCATTCTTCTCGGGAGGCGAGAATATAGAGAAAGACGAAGTGGGGTATGGAATGAAGGTTTTAGAAAGGATTGTTTAGTAGTCCTCACCATTTTTGTAAAATAATGTATCAATAAATGTGATGAGGATTTATTTGAGTATAGATATTGTCTGAAGATAATATTTGTATTTAAACTCACAGCTTTCTTTGTTGTAATAATAAAGTTGTAGTTGTTTTCATACTATGTATTGACAACTCGAATGGGTGATGTATACCTATTTTGGGGCGCCACAATGGAAGGTTTGGAAACACGTCGATGGATGTTGTAATCAAGATACTATATGGCTCACTTGACAATTGAGATTTACATGAGAATCCTCAAGGATTGAAATGGCCGAATCACAAAAGCCCCATCACATATATTCAATCAAGTTACAATGCTCGTTGTATGGGTTGAAGCGATCGGTGGTCAGATGTGGTATAATCGACTTAGTGATTATTTAATAAAAGATGGATATATAAATGATCAAGTATGTCCATGTGTTTTATTAAGAAATCACAAAGTGGATTTTTCATCATTGTCAGTATATGTGGATGATTTGAATCTTGTAGGTACTCTCAAGAACTCACAAGAATCGCTACTTATTTAAAAGATGAATTTGAAATGAAAGATCTTGGAAAGACAAAATTCTGTTTGGGAATACAAGTGGAGCATTTAGCATCTGGAATTTTTGTTCATCAATCCACATATGCTGAAAAGATTCTCAGTCATTTTCATATAGATAAAGCTCATCCTTTGACTATCCTGATGGTTGTTCGATCTTTAGAAATTGATAAAGATCCATTTCGGCCTCTAGAAAGTTGAGAAGAAGTTCTTGGACCTGAAGTTTCATACCTAAGTGCAATAGGTGCTCTTATGTATCTTGCAAACTGTACAAGACCGAAAATTACTTTTGCTGTCAACTTGTTAGCAAGATACAGTTCTTCTCCGACTAAGAAACATTGGGATGAGATCAAACACATTTTTAGATACCTCCGTGGAAGTATAAATCTTGAGTTATTTTATCCAAGAAATTCAACATCGCAATTGGTTGGATATGCCGATGCAGGATATTTATCAGATCCACATAATGGAAGATCACAAACAGGTTATGTATTTACATATTGTGATACGGCTATATCCTGAAAATCCACAAAGCAAACCATGACAGCTACATCTTCAAATCACTCAAAGATTCTCGTTATACATGAAGCGAGCAGAGAGTGTGTTTTGTTGAGATCAATTATTCAGCATATTCAAAAATCATGTGGATTACCATCAATCAAAGACATTCCTACAATTCTGTATGAGGATAATGCTGCATGCATTGCTCAACTAAGAGGAGGGTATATCAAGGGAGATAGAACAAAGCACATTTCACCTAAATTCTTCTTCACACACGAGCTACAAAAGAAGGGTGATATAGATGTGCATCAAATTCGATCATGTGATAGTCTAGCCGACTTATTCACAAAGTCGCTACCAAATGCAACGTTTGTAAAACTTCGGAAAAGGATCGGAATGTGTCGACTGAAAGACTTATGACAACATTTCATCAAGTAATGAATTCCTTTTGAGGGGAAGACTGTACTCTTTTTCCTTAGTCACGATTTTTATCCTAATTGGTTTTTCCTGACAAGATTTTAATGAGGCAGTCAATTAAGATATTTATGTAAAAGATATGTACTCTTTTTCCCTTCGTTAAGTTTTTTCCACTGGGTTTTCTTAACAAGGTTTTTAATGAGACATAATCTTCTATCGTAAGGAATCAGGGGAAGTGTTATACAAAAAGATTCCCTACTAACCCGTGACTTCTATCACTTTGTCCCTTTCCCTTCCGTGATTCCCCCTTTCTTCTTTCCCCCGTGAGTTTCCTCCTCTGAGTTGCCTATATAAAGCAGTGCATGCTGCTGAATGAAATACAAGAAATTCTCTGAAGGTTTCTCTCTTTTTTTCTCTTTCTTATTCTCTCTAAATTTATGCAGCAATTATAAGAATATCTTTCTATACTTTGTTAAAGTTTTATAACAAATTTTATCCATATTTAATTTTTTTTTTAGCTTTTGCACTCATTTGCAAGCGGTCTGTGTCTGTCCAAAACAAAATACATTATCTGGGGATCAGATTTACTCTCTCCTTTCCGAATTGAATGCAATATAAAAAAGAAATAAAAAATTAGAGTGAAGTAACTCATAAGTGGACCTTTATTCGGCTTGTTTCTTTTTTTCTCTTCTTTTTATTGTGCATTCCGGAAGGAAGGAGTAAATCTGATATATCCATAGATTTAAAAAATTGATAATTTCACAAGGTTCTCACTCACATGAGATGGACTCTACTTACCATTCATGAAAACTATCAAATTTCCTTGAAATACTATTATCAATTACTATCTCTTAAAATCTTATATGAGTAAAAAATTTGGATGATGACATTAGCCTGCCTGAACAGAATCCTATAAGAATGTTACCCCTAGATGAAGCATGATAAACCTATAAAACTAGCAGGAGGGGCCGCAAGTACTGAATTTTATCAAATCAAATGTGGTGTTTAATTTGGGACACTGGCGGGGCGCCTGATCCGGGTCTGGCGTTGGGTGCATTACACCTCCCACTGTCCCACACCAAATATATACTACTATGACCATATGCCTGCGGATCCACTATTTATGTCACCATTAGTATTCCAGCTCCCATTTGACTAACTCAAAATTTCCAGCTACAAGAAAGATATAGATAGCTAGAGATTCACTGGGTCTGGGTTAGATAAATAAATTTATAATAATAATAATAATACTAACATGACTAAGAGCTAGCTTATCATTAAATTAATACTTAGGCCACCCTTTGTTTGTTTGTTGAATGAGCCAGCCAGTATATATAGTTGGCACCATCTTTAACAAACATCAATTAATTAATTACATCTGTCAAATTAAATTAATCACATTTAATATACTACTATCATATCAATCTGATGTGATAATGACCTTGTTTTTAAACCTATTTTATAAAACCAAATATAGAATAATTAATTTTCAACTTTTATTTATAAATGAAACATTTGTTGGAGTGATATATAAGTTTGCTTGTTAAACCTGAAAATTAAGTGTTTAATTGAAAATAAAAATAAATAAAATTAATTGTGTCTCCCCACAAAGCTACTGTCATATACTCGACTCTCGAAATTAAGTTCGTCTGGGATACTTCCATCCAATTGTGAGGTTAAACCTAATAGGTGGCTAGTATTATCTCAGATTGTTTGGTAGACATATAAGGACCAATATCATGTATATAAAGGCTATCATTAAAATTTATGATTTGATAACATGTCATTTTCACTAAAGGTTACTAATTAATTTCACTCATAAATTTTCCACTTTTTATTTAAAATTAAGTATTTACAGTATTACTAGTAAAAAATAAATAAAAAAAATCTACGTTACAAACCAATACTAGATAAAACATAAGGGATAGTGACACAACCATCTATGTATGCATGTGTGTATGTGAATATTATGCGTCTCTTTTTTTTGTGATAGTAACATTGTTGATGAAATTAAGATTTACTACATCAATAATGAATACATACACGGTAGGTTACAGATATTGATACAGATCTTTACGGAGAATGTAACTCCTTAATTGTGACTCCCGGAACCAATTTTTTTTTAATTAAATATAAAAAAGTTTTAATATTTAATAAAAATTGAAAAGTATTTTTGGCGTGTACAAATTTTGATTAAAAAATATTTAAAATAAAACTAGACAGCTAATATTTTTGACGAATGTGCTTTTGACTGAAACATTGTTTATATAATTTAATTATTGAAAAGAGGTCGTATTCATCATCTATTATTTGTTCTGGAGGTTAATTGTATAATTTAATATTGTTTTATTTTCTCAAGTGTAAAATTAAAAGTTATTTTATTTTTTTATAAAATACTTTAATCAATAATTCTGTACTTAAAAATATCCCCCACCCCTCCCCCTCAAAGAGAATTACGTCATTAACCATGACTGTTTGTAGTAGTAGACTATGTCAACCCGACTGCTACTGTCACGCCACGCGGTTGAAACCGATTGTAGCAGTCATTAGTCAATGGTTGAAATTTTTATTTAGGTAAGTGATACTCTAAAAATCCAAGAAAATCCCTGCCAACTCGCCTTTAAATATGTTATTTTGCATGTTGTTGATTCTTAATTGTATTTTTGGAAATAATATCATTCTTTTTTTTCCCCCTTAAAACATAAGAATTTTGTTAAGAATAAAAACTAATATTATGCAAAAGTGTATTGCAACTCCATGAAAAAATAATCTCATAATGAAAATGATAATTTCATGAAAAAATCTGCATTGCAACTTATGTGAAATTTTAAGCGATAAAATATAATAATGCAATATCAACATAAATCATCGTCACGAACTCATAAAATAATCTCAAACCCACTTTTCGACTGGACTTGGTGATGAGAATATTTGTGGAACAAATTCTGCCGAAAATACTAGTAAGATTTACCAGAATATGGTTTGGCATTGGTCAACTGTGATAAGATTAGTCCAGCTTGTTGATGTCTAAATATATATGAGAATATATCTAACACGATATGATCTACTACATTTCTAATCATGAATTTGATTTTCATGCCAAGGGAAATGTTTGATTAGGTTCCCAGACAGACACCAAACATTTAGGAAACAATATTGTCAGTAATCATAGCTTTTAATTAAATGGCTCTCCTTTGTTGAGACTTGAGAGCTAGCTAGCTAGCTGCAGCCTGCAAATTTATTACTCCAATTGACCACCAAAATCACCACTGATATCAATATATATATATATATATATATATATATATATATGAATGGAGATGGCAACGGCAGAACTACTAAAATGGTACTACTACTAGTAGTAGTAGTATTTGGTGTGATTTTGACATGGAAAAAGGCCTACAATTCGCATCCTTAATAATTGGAGTTGGAAACTTAGCTTAATTAGGACGTACGTACAATTAATACTTGTATAACAATTTTTTTTTTTTTTTTTATGTTGATTATTAAATTTTATTTGTATTATTTATACTAATTTCCGTCTAAAATGAAATTTAAGAAAATTAGAATGGGAGGAGGCAATAATTACTCCATGTAGTAGCATGAAACCTTGAACTAAAGAATGTATAGGGAATGAAAAACTGAAAGAAGAAAGGAGTAGTGTAAGCCTGAAGGCTAGGGAAGAAGAAAAAGACAGAAAAGCTAAGGATATTATTATTATTATTATAGCAACCACCCAACACCGTACCGTATTTCAATTTTCAAGACAGAATTAAGGCGACGTAGTCGGCAAACTAATTACTATCAAAACAGTACTACTAGTACAATTATTTAATTAGTAATTATATGATTAGCACCGCTTATTCAAATTTCACTACATAATTTCATTATTATCATGTATACTACTACTATTAATACTAGATTAAATATTTATTTTTCAAGATAAAAATGAAATAAAAATATTATTCCATTTTAATTTCTTAATAGTATCTTTTTTAAGTCGACATTTTAATTCACCTAAAAATAATATTAGTAATAACAATTGAAGTCCTTATATTGTACTAGTACTAAATTATTATGCCACGTGACATGTTATTATGTGTAATTGGGAGTGTTACATTTTTAATGAAATGCAGGGAGTATTTAAAAAAAAGAAATTGGAGTTAATTAATATTGGGATTTGGGAGGGACGGACGGACGGACGGACCGACGGAAGGAATGAGTAGATTTTAAACAAACTTAGTCAAGGTTTTTCATGGCTCCAGGAGAGAGTGATGACGACGACTTATATATCTGACTTTCCCCACGTTGCCTCTACCCCGTTAACAGCTAGCTATAAATACACTACACCTCTCGTTCTTAATTTCAACATCCCTTCACCAATAACCATTTGTATATATGTGTGTGTATTCATCTCATCCGTTGAATAGAATCTCTCTCTCTCTCTCATTTACATTATTCAATATTCATACATATATACGTACTCAATGCATAAATTAGAAAAAAGTATGAAAGAATCTGTTAAGCTCAGGAGGGATAGCGCCATGGATTTCATGATTTTGAGTCTCTCTCTCTATATATATATATATAGCTACGTATGTACGTATGATCTAATTATATCATCATCTGTTGCGCTATCCATCCTGAGTTTCATAGATTTTTCATACTCTATATCCCTGCTAGGCTGCAATGGAGTCCCAATTTAACAAGGCCGGCCCTTCAGTAGTAGGTAGGTACGTACAGCTGCATTAATTAATTAATTCACTACATTTATATATATATATATATATATATATATATATATATATATATTCATTGGCTATTTTCTTGCATCTTAGTTTGTAATCAAAATTCTGCTCCTCATAGTAAATTACTTTTGAAAGTCGATAACATTTTTAAATTTAAAATTGAGATGTTTTATTAAAATTATGAAATAATATTTGTTTTAATAGTTTATAAGTACTATATATCATTGTATTGTTTAAAATTCCTAAAATACTATATTTTGTAAAAATTTCTGTGAGAATAAATACTATATATTTTTTAGAGTCACAAACAAAAAAATAAATAAAAAAATTGGCCTGTCCAATAAATCGGTCAAATTGATCGGTTTGTGTAGAAGCACTCTAATGATAATAAGCATGGGTATATTAAATGAATAAAATATTGTTCAATACACATTTATAGTATTAATTCTCATAAGCATTATCATGAGTGGGAGAGAGAGGGAATATTTACCATTTTATTATCATTACAACTGGGAATTCTAAAGCTAGCTAGATTAGTTAAGGTGAAATGCTTTCTTATGCCCGGGTGTCAAACAAATATATGACATTTTAGATGATTATATTTAAATATTATTTGATGTTTTATATAATTTAAAAGAATTAATTATAATTTTTTTAAAATAACTTCTCATAAGAAAATATTACATTTAAGAGAGGGGGAGAATATGATAAGTGTGATAATAGGTATTATAGAGAATTGAATTTTAATGATCAGTGTCATATGAAATATTTAAGACGTATGGAGAGAAGGTGGGTAGGTTGGTTGAATAATGAAAAGCAAATGGTACTAGTAGTTAATGGTAATATTTGAATATGAAATCTTTGGTATGTGATTGTTGGGTAAAGAGATCTTAACTTCTTTTTTCTTTTTTTCTTTTTCTTTTTTTAACGCTATGATCGATCAGTATATATAAAATTTATATATTTATATTATTATATATATATATATGAAAATTAAGGTGTTGACTATTTCTCAACTTCGTGTATATTACGGCTTCATCTGTAATCTCGCTTTGATTGTCGGCACTCTGATTTTCAGGCCACCTCTTTACATGTATATTCATGTAAAAGTGTTGCTGCTAGTATATGTATTTAATATAAAGAGATTTGCTATTGTATAGTATTAGTCAGTTAAAAAAAATAATACTAATAACGAGTAATTTTGTTTTTGGAAATTTAAATGAAAATAATTCAGATTATTTTAAATTAATTTGGAAGTCAAAATGTATATTTAATTTAATTGTACTTTAACAGATTGATGGATTGTTTGTGCAATTGTAATTATTCTTGTACTAATATTATGTATAGGGAACTGATAATTTCATATCATCTTCTCTCATGTTAGTTAGTATATCGTGTTTCACCTTTATATGAAATCACGTAAAAATATTTGAAAAAATATTTGATATATATATATATATATATATATATATATATATATATGACTAGCTAGCCGGCCGGCTCATTGTTCCCATCAAACTGAATAATATTGTCCATCTATATATATATATATATATATATATATATGTATTCATTCGGTTAATGATTTGTAATAATATAGCGCGCAGCATCCAATTAAGTAAGATATATATGATCACAATTAAGTTTCTCAATGACAAACTCATCTGAGTATAAGAAATTAATTAAGGGAAACTCACTGGCTGTTCACAATCATTTTTTCTTTTTGCTTTTGTTCCAACTCAAATTTTAATATCTGACATTTTATTTAATTTTAAAATGAATTGACATTAATTAAGAGATTAAGTGTCAAAATTTAAGAGAAAAAATGCACTGATTTGACTCATCTTTTAATTAAATATCCTTTACTTTCTACGCCTTACCTTGGTAGGTAGTTGATATTATATATTTACACTCTTTACTTATTTTTTGCCCAATACTCCCTAGCTTCCTTTTTACTTGTAATTTAAAAATAAAATAAATAATAATTAAAAAATACAATTAATGTTTTGTACCAACATATATAGTTATAAAATCTCAATACCATCATTTTAACACTCATCGAAAAAAAATAAAAAAAGTTAATATTTAATATAGAAATAATATTAAAAATTAAATCAGAATTATAAGAAAAAAATTCCTTTTATGCATAAGACCATAGCCGTTAAATTAGTTGATAAACAAGACAAAGAAAGATAGAATTCTTCCCGGGATTCTCACAGGCCTGAAACCAACCATGACGAGTGGTTTACAGATCTCTCACCATCATTTCCTCTCTATTGAATCAGCTTTCCTCCATAACCACCGTCCTTATTTCTTCTATTCCGCCGTCCCTCCTCCCTACAAACCACCTCAATCGCTTATACGAAACCCCAATTCAGCATTTCGTCTTCAAACAGTCGTCAAATCATCGTCTCACGAAAATCCCAGTACCCCAATTGAAACCCAAGCTCAAGAATTCGAAACCCCAATCTCCACGAATCGGGTCGAGATTCCTGATTCAGTATCGGGTCCCGGTTCATCTTTATTCAGCTCACCCTCTTTAATTCTTTCTAGTCTTCGGTAATCTCTGATCGAAGTTGTTTTCTCTTGTTTAATGGTTAAATCTTGGGTTGGATTGAGTTTTTATTTTTAATTACAGAGAGGTGCTTAAGTTAGATGAACTTGGATGGGAGATTCTGTCAATTGCATTGCCTGCTGCATTGGCTCTTGCTGCTGACCCCATTACTTCTTTGGTTGATACTGCATTTGTCGGTCATTTGGGTATATTACTATTTTAATCATTTTTTAATTGTTGACATGATAGTGATTCGATTCCATCATCTTCAGTTTAGCTGATTTCCTTTTCTTTTTTTTCCTACTGTTGAAGGGGCTACGTTATTTGATTTACTGTTTTTTCAACTCTTAGCTGCCGAATTAGTATCTGCTGGTGATGATGCACTAGTAAGCTATTTGCTTACTTCAATTTAGTCTATTTAATGAGTGTTTTAGGGTGGGTTATTTCATATTGAAAATATGGGAAAAGGTGAATTTCTGATGAAATAGTATTCATTAACTTGGTTTCAATGGCCAGCTGAAGTAATGGAGTGAAGGAAAGGAAAATGGTTCAATTAAATGAAACTGATAGCGATTTAATTCTACCTTTATCACAAATGATTGATTTAGGACAAGTATCTTGAACTAGTTTGCAAAAGCCAAAAAGTTTAGCCTTTTGGTTTTACTGTTGGAATATGTTCATATTTTGTCTATGGTAATTTTTAGTAATATATCTTGAATCATCATATTTTTTGCCTACAATTTATAAATGCGAGTTAATGTTAATAATACTCTTAGAATCCCTAGGTGGGGATGATGATGTCTTGAATGATCAATATTAATTTGCTTTGTGAATATCTGATATAGCACATGCTTGTGCACTTTATTTATTTATATTTTTGTTATTGTAGGGTCTGTTGAATTGTCCGCAGTTGGTGTTTCTGCTTCAGTGTTTAATCTCGTGTCTAAGTTGTTCAATGTTCCTCTTCTGAACATCACAACCTCCTTTGTTGCCGAAGAGCAGACATTAGTTACCAAGGGTGATGATGAGTCTATCCATATTGACCAAAGTATTCTTGGTCATAGCTTTCCATCGTTTATAGTAACCTAAATGAGTAAACAGTATTGTCATTTGTTTAATGAAGTCTGATTCCATTACTCTTTATTTAGATTGCCTGGGTGATATCCAAGACAAGAAATTTCTACCTTCAGTGTCGACTTCTTTGGCACTAGCTGCTACCATTGGCGTTGCAGAAGCTTTAGCACTTTCAGTGGGCTCAGGTTTCTTAATGAATATCATGGGTATACCCTTTGTACGTGATACTGGCTAATAATGAAATTCATGCTTAAAAGGCATTGTATCTTATGATTGTTTTATTTTTTACTTGATCCAAAAGTATGCAATTTATTTTTGCTTTGGTTATCACGATAAACTTCATGGGCTTTTCAAGTTTTTCCTAGTGAAACCAAATCTATTCAATAGGTATTTTATTCCAGTTCTTTAGTCACCAACATGAAACATGCTTAAACTTTTTACGTAATAAGGGCAAAATTTATTTTTGATACAAGACGAGGATGTCTTCAAATGCTTCAACCCGTGATCTTCTAGACCTTCTTCTATCCACCTAGACACTATATCAAAAATCTTCTTGGCCTTCTTTATAAGAGAAGTTATGTGCATGGGACTTCATAGAATTACCTTTACTCGTTTATTACTTCATGTGGGTGACTGGATGGTCACTTATATATATTATCATCACTTATGATCAAGACTTTCAAAGTAAATTTGACAGGAGCGTCATAAAGGTTGTCTACCTAGATCAACCTCCACTATTTTAATTTGGCATTTAGCATAAAACAATGAGGCTCTTAAACTTGATTTAGGTAGAGCTTCTTACTAATAATTTATCATATATGTAGTTGTTATGCTCTAAGTTACATGGAGTCTGATGGATTGTCGGTTGGACATGATATTTTGAAGAGTCCAACGTGGGTACTCCTCAATTTTGCCAATTTTTTACAATAAAATGAAGTATCCAACGCTCACACACTTGTCTAAGTATTAAATGTCGAATGTTAGACACGGGTACTTCAGGGAATAGTGAAGAGTACATATAACATAGGTTGATCTTATTTTGCTTGAACATATGAACCTACTTAATAAAGTCTCGCAGAGGATTTAATTTGGGGCCAATATAATTAAGCTACAAGCTAAGTAATAAGTTTATCTGTCATCGTGTTGTTTGGGAAATATAACTTTTGTTGGACATGCTATGTTGTGCCTTAATTTGATTGAGACTAATTCTTATTGTTGCTTTACAGGATTCACTTATGCGCATACCAGCTGAGCAATTTATTACACTGAGGGCCTTTGGTGCTCCACCAATTGTAATAGCAGTAGCTGCACAAGGCACTTTTCGTGGACTTAAGGATACGAAGACACCTCTATATGCTGTTGGCAAGTATATAATAATGTGAACAATTTTCTGTTAGCTGCTTCACAACTATAAGTTAGGACAAGATTTATTGGTATTTATAGACATTTCTGTTAGTGTCGTCTACCAATTGATGTCAAAACAAGTGGCAGTCAACCTTTACAAATAGTTTAATTGGCACCAATACTAGATACATCCTATTTAATGTGAACTCACTTTATTGTTTTTAATATATCACTATGAATTAGGAAGTATAATGATTCTTGTGAATTCTGGTACATGTCGATTTGTCGTTGGCATCTATTTACTTGACCATTAAAGTAAATGTTGGTTTTGACCTTACAAATACACAAAACTACTTTGGAACTTATCTCCGGCTTATGTCAAGCTTAACTACTAATGCACTTCAAAAGTACCATGCTTAGCTCGTTCTGGATTTAAAAGGCCGGGGTAGGTATACATATGTTTCTATGTGTGCACGCACATAATTAAGTTTAAGAGTTGAACTATTCAAATTTTATCCAGGGCATGTACTTTCATATTCTTTTATTAAGTATGGGTTAATGAATTTCAAATTTGAGGCAGTGGACTGGGTAGAAGCTTGGTTATTTTCGGGACCAAGGGGTCTATCTTAGTCTTTTGTAAATCTTTTTTGGCTTTCTTGGAAGTTGTTTGTCATAGGCAGGATGCGATTACTCATTGCCCTTCTCTTTTGGGGGTTGGCTGCATATTGGTACACTTTATCTACTTACCTATTAAAAAAATGTAAGACGCTACATTAGGGTTGTGGACGCCATGACCGAAAAGATACATGACTATGTTCGCTAACTAAGTTGACCTTGGCCGTTTCTTGACGAATTCGTAAAGATCCTTCAAAGCCTTAAAAGAAATTGGTAAAAGTAAATCTGGTCAGATGAGACATCATAATCCTATATTTATCGTGCAATTGTTGGAACGACAATTATATAACTCAACTACACCTTTTATCCCAACCTAGTTGGATAGACGACAATTATATAAATTTAATGTTTTTTTTATTACAACCAGTATACCTAATACAACACATAAAAGCTTGGAAACAAGCTACAGTTGAGAAAATAAACCACTGCTAAATATCAGTCCCTACATGAAAACAAATCCATAAGGCAATCAACATATCAAGTCACTATAATTCCTTGAAATCTTCTAATAGAAAGTCATGCTAGAGATGTGATTATGAATTTCATCTTTGTAATGTTGAGATCACTTGATCAATCTATAACACAAATATTCTCTGGATTTAGGTGCTGGAAACTTACTGAATGCGATATTGGATACAATTTTCATACTTTTGCTTGGTCTTGGTATCGATGGTGCTGCACTAGCTACCGTGATTTCTGAGTACGTCAATGTTGTGGTAAAATTAATGCACATATTTTCATCCCGGGATGTTAGATTCCTTGAAATATTTGTGATTTACAGTCATGTTCTTCTTCTTATTCCCTGCAAACTTCAATATCAGGTACTTGATTGCTTTTATCCTTTTATGGAAGTTGAATGACAAAGTATTACTTATTTCTCCAAATTTTGAAGGAACAAAAGTTGTTCAATACTTAAAATCAGGTATGTCTCCTAACTCCAAAGTGTAAATAACTGTAGTCTTGCTCTCTGTTTCTCTTAAGCAAGGATTCATGTTGATAACTTTCTGATAGACCCATGATGCTGAGGATGAGTTTGAGAAAAGATTTAAAGTTTAAATATTGGTTATCTTAGGATTCATGTCGATAACTTTCTAATAGCCCATGATGTTGTGGGACGAGTTTGAGAAAAGATTTAAAGTTGAAAGAATGGTTATGCTAAAAGAGTGATCAGTGATGTCTGCCAAAAGAAAAATAAAGAGTAATTAATCTAATTTTCTAAAAAAAAACTAATATGCATCTTTACTTAAGAGTGTTCTAACAAAGTCAATTTGTCATCTCTATGCCTTATATAATTCATGTAAGGCAAAATTTTCAAATTTCCAATGAACTTATCTTCATACTAACTAAGAGTGCGTAGCAACATTTAATTTCTCGCTCCTGAATCTAATTTGTTACTGAAGTATCAGATCAAAAATGTTGTATTATTTAAATATCCAATTCAATTATAACATGGGATGTTGGTACAACTACTTATCATAAACTCCTAATACTCTAGCTTGAGAAACCAATGTCTAACAGTTTCACTTATATTCTGTATTGGCACTTTTGCATGCAATACCAAGAACAGGGGAGAACTCCATGTACTGTAAGGGCGCAATTGATCCCTATGACTTTTAGAGATTCTTGTTTGTATTTTTCATTTATTTAGGAGGCTTCTAAATGCATTAATATGGAACTTTTTTTCTTATACTCACAGAACAAAATTGTAATTTTCCCCTCTTACCATTTCGTTTTTATGATTCAAGCACATTTGTTTTCACACAACGCACAAAAATAACTCCTTTCAGCATCAAAATAAAATATTTCTACAAAATCATTTTCCTTATTGTTATCAAGGGATGTCATACATTTTTTAAGCTTCAAAATTCTTTTGATACAAGTGCAAATAGTCATCATATCAAAATCAAACTTTTATGTAAAATAGAGGGTTTTTGAGATTTAACACCAAATAGATTGAAGATGTTGTTGAAGGTGAAAAAGATGCGAGTTAAGTACGTCTAAAATATATTTGAAACATATTAGATCATATTAAAGTTGCTTGCATAACACAGTTATTTACACCTGCAATATATTGAAATAAAACATTTAAATGTTTGATCTCGAATAGAAAAATCCTGGTTCTGTCCTGCACATGAATGCCCTTAGAATTAATTTATCATAATGTGATATCTGGTTTAATGCTACAAGAATGTAGTAGATCAGTTGATGTTCACCAAATGACCTTGCATGATAAGTAAACCTGGTTCCTGTTTCATGTGAACTCCTGTTTGGATTCAATCTGTAAAGATGTTGTCAATCATTCGATGAAATAACAGTTGAATGAAGTCCAACATGAAGGATGGTTCACTTACTGAATAGAGATGCCAAGAACATAAGCACTGTTCTCGGAGACCTCAAACTATTTCAAGAGATTGAGGTGTTACCGTGATTGCTAAATTCCTTCACATTAGCATGTTATATCAATTCAATGATTTTGATGAAAAGACCTTTTAGCTAGTATTTTCTTGATCTGTATATCTTAAATCAAGAATTTGGCAATGAAAAAGTACATGCAATTCAGAATATAGTCCTCTCACACTTGTGGGCCCTAACTAAGCACTTGATCTGTATTTATTCATGTAATCACGAAACATTGATTGTGACTATCATGGGATGCCACAGTTTGTATGAAATGCAAACTCATCTTACATATGAATGCTGTTCATCTTATTTGTAGGTGTATTTCTAATTGGAAGGACCTTAGCGGTGCTTGTAACTGTTACACTTGCAACGTCTATGGCAGCAAGGGAGGGCCCAATACGAATGGCTGGTTATCAGATCTGCTTGGAAGTTTGGTTGGCTCTATCTTTGCTTACTGATGCTTTAGCACTTGCAGGCCAAGTAAACCCTTAAACACTTTTGAGAAAGCCTTATTTCATTCATACTGAAATAAAAAGAAAATGAAAGATCTTCATAAAAGGTTTTGTGGAAGCTCATACAAGGGTTTTTAAAGTTGGTAATTTTGGGACTTTATAAACTTTAGTCATGGTTTAAAGAACATTTGCTCATATAATCTCACTAAAGGATCCTTTTCATTGTTACTGTTCCGGCTGTTATAATTAGGTCCGGTTAAGAGTTTGCTCTGCAATGAAATTGACTGATCATTAGAAATTGTTTGGTACTTTCTTGGAAGGTAAAACTGTGAATATATAAGTACTGCCCTTAAAAAAATGCTTGATGTGATATTTAAGACATTATTTGCTTATTTTCCTGACTTAGAAATTGTATACATTGATTGATCTTTGTGTCCTGTGCTTATATTTTACCACCTAGATGAACATATAGGTTTGTTTTTTACAATCAGTTGTCTCTAATGTTATCAAGGGAAAATCTTTTGAACAAGTCCCATAACGGGTACAAGAAAGGAAAGTATGTGGCGGGAGTTTCTAAAACTGGAACTGTACTTCAAAATTCTAGCTAGCTGTATAGTTGGCCATTGTCTTGTATATTAGGATCCATTACCTTTGCTGTGAGTCAGAGTAATTAAGTTTTATTATTGAGCAGTATGCTATTGTTGCTACTGATCGTCAGTTCATTAGACTGACCTCAACCATGTCTTTTGGACTCAAACATCTCAGTTCTTCCAACATTGTATTATAGTCTCTTAGTACCACCTAAACCCCAGAATCGCAATAATCAATGTGCTAAAAATGTACTCTCCTTGAACATGATATGCTTAAGAAATCATTCTGAAGCTTAAAGAACCATAAACTAAAATCCATGGTAGACTTCTTCTTTAATTGTTTAAAAAATGGGACAATATGCATGACTAACTGGGAAAATATGTGTGCTAACATGAGGGAAGTGCGGAAATATTCCAAAGACAAAAATTTGGGAAAATATTATTACCAACTGAAAAGTAAGGTGGTTGGGAAAGCTGGAGAAGCTCTGATGAAATGAAATCCAGAATATGAATTTGTTGAAATATCGGATAACAGGTATAGGAGGAAGACTTGTTCATCTTCTGTAGCATCTTATCCTCTTTTAGACTCGACTAGAATCATAATCAGAATCAGATTGGAACCAACAGTCCTTATGTTGACGAGTCTTGTCTCCTTAAAGACCATACAGTAGTTATGCCGCTGCTTTTTTTGTAAGTTGTTTTAGGTCATTTGCACTAAACATATACTTTGTAATTGAAATTGACTGATTCTATGTTCTCTCTTTTTACTTTTCTTTAGGCTCTTCTTGCCAGTAGTTACTCCCAAGGGAATTATGATCAAGCACGCCATGTGATTTACAGAGTTCTACAGGTTGACCTTATCCCTTTGTTCTCTGTATCATTGTCCTTCTAAGTTGGCTTCATGTTTCGGTCTGAAACAACGATACCCGATCCACTCACTTCTTGTTTTTTGTTAATAATTTAACTTCATCAGCTCGGTATAACAGCTGGCGTTTCCTTGACTGTGATCTTGTTTCTCGGTTTTGGAGAAATCTCACTGAATGCCATTAAGGAAGCCAGCCTGATTTTATAGTCTATCCTTGGTCAATGTTTCTGTAAGGAATTCAGTGGAACTGGAAGTGATCGGGTGATTAGCTACTAAAGCAGTGAAGTGTGAATGTGAGTAATATTCAAAGAATTAACAGAGAATGAGGATATCAGGAGAAAGGAGAGAATATAACAGAAGAAAGGAGAAGGAAAACAGAATTATCATTCCTCAAAAGCATGCCCAAATACACGATGAAGTCACACTATAAAGACCTGCCTCACTACCCTCACCAGCTCAGCAACAACATTCAACAGACTAAAACAGAAATAAGAAGGAAGGACTAAGTTACCCTTACAATACTAAGCCCAATCTACCCTTGATTAAACAAACCAAAAGACAATCAAATCCTTCCACTGCCATTAGCTGGAATCAGTTGGAAATTAACTCCCTTAAGGAATTTATTACTACTCAAGCTTAAACTAAACTAGCTAAACCTTACAATTCTCTCCCCATAAAAGCCACCTTGTCCTCAAGGTTGGAAATGTGGAAACCTCTAATGAAGCTGCTCCCAGTCAGTCTTCTAATGTTGCCTCAGTAGGTAGGGTGTTGGACCACTGCACTAGGACCTTTGCTGCTGTAGCATTATTATTTTTCACCATTTTCCTATCTAACACAGCCACAGGTACTCCTAATAGATGTCCCTGAATACTGACTTCAGGAAGAGTGGGAGAACTAGAGCAATGAAGTCCAATCTTCTTTTTTAACAAGGAGACATGTAATACATGATGGATTCTTGAATCAGTAGGAAACTGAAGCTTATAAGCTACCTGCCCAATTTTCTCTATCACGGGATAAGGCCCATAGTATTTAGGAGACAATTTTCCATATCTAGTCCGAGATAAGGTAGTCTGCTGGTAGGGTTTGATTTTTAAATACACCAAATCACCTTCAATGAAAGACCCCTCACTTCTGGATTTATCAACATACTGTTTAATGCGAGACTGAGCAGCTATAAGATTCTTTTTAAGTAATTGCAGATGATTGGCTCTCTCTTGACAGAAACTTCTGGTAGTAGGATCATGTACCCTACCAAATTGATGGAAATTCAAGTAGGGAGGTTTGTAGCCATATAGGGCTTCAAATGGGGTTGTCTTTAGTCCACAATGGTAGTGTGTTGTACCACCACTCTGCTAAAGGAATCCACTTAGTCCATCCAGCTGGATTTTGTGCAACCATACACCTCAAAAAACATTCCAAGGTCTGGTTCAATCTCTCAGTTTGGTCATCACTTTGAGAGTGGTAAGCTGAACTTAGGTGTAACTTAGTGCCTATCAGCTTGAAAAGGGACTGCCAAAATAAGCTTACAAAAAGCTTATCTCTATCTGAAACAATGGTAGATGGAAATCCATGTAACTTATATACCTGGGCAATGTACACTTGGGCTATATCAATGGCTGTGAAAGGGTGTTTTAGAGGTATAAAATGACCATATTTAGTTAGCCTATCTACTATTACCCAGATGGTAGTGAATCCATATGATTTAGGTAGACCTTCAATGAAGTCCATTGATATATCTTTCCAAGGAACTTCAGGAATAACAAGGGGCTGTAATAAACCAGGTGTGGGTATAGTCTCATGTTTTTGTTTCTGACAGACATCACATTCTCTTACCATTTTAATAATGTCATTCCTCATGGTAGGCCAGAAAAAAAACTTGCTGATTCTCTCATAAGAACCTCTAATTCCAGAATGTCCCCCTAAGGGTGAGTCATGGAACTCCTTAAGCAACCTGTTTCTAAAAACCAGATCTGGTCCAACTACCAATCTGTCTTGAAATTTGAGTCTTCCATTACTGAAAGAGTACCCAGGTAGGGACTGGGGATCAATTATCAGTTGAGCAATCATGTTCTTTAATCCTTCATCAGCCTCCCAAGTCAATGCTAGTTCAGAAATCCAATGTGGCACCACAGCAGAGATAGCTGAACAATTATAATTAGTCTCTTCTGCTCCCAATGGCCTAGACAGACAGTCTGCAGCTACATTCTCTTTACCCTTCATGTAGATGATTTCATAATCTAACCCCAATAATTTGGTTATCCATTTTTGTTGATTAGTTGTGGTCACCCTTTGATCAAGTAGGTATCTCAAACTTTGGTGGTCAGTTTTAATTAAGACTTTATTCCCCAACAAATAGTGTCTCCATTTCCCAACAGCATACACCACTGACATCAATTCCTTCTCATAAGTAGACCAACCACGGTGTTTGGGAGCTATTACCTTGTTGAGATAAGCTATAGGCCTTCCTTGCTGCATAAGTACTGCACCCAACCCATAGTATGAGGCATCAACTTCCAACACAAAAGGTATACAAAAGTTAGGCATAGCTAAAACTGGAGCCTTAGTCATAGTCTCTTTAAGAACCAAGAAAGCCTCTGTAGCTTTTTCATTCCACTGAAACCCATCTTTTCTTAGCAATTCTGTTAATGGTCTGCTAATAGTGCCATAGTTTCTAATAAACCTCCTGTAATAGCCTGTGAGACCCAGAAATTCCCTCAAGCTTTTGATATTTGTTGGCAAGGGCCATTTAACCATACACTCAATCTTTTCAGGATCAGTTGCCACCCCATCTTGTGAAATAATATGCCCCAAATACTGAACCTGTTCAGTCCCAAACTTGCATTTACTCCTTTTAGCAAAAAGTTTATTATCTAGTAACAGTTGCAAAGTCATCTTGAGGTGCTTCAAATGATCTTCATAAGTCTTACTATACACCAATATGTCGTCAAAAAAGACAAGAATAAATTTTCTGAGATAGGGCTTGAATACCTCATTCATGAGAGATTGGAAAGTTGCAGGAGCATTTGTGAGGCCAAATGGCATGACCAAGAATTCAAAATGACCTGTGTGTGTTCTGAAAGCTGTTTTAGGGATGTCAGGTTGGTGCACCCTGATCTGATGATAACCAGATCTTAGGTCTAGCTTAGAAAACCACCTTGCCCCATGCAATTCATCCAACAGTTCATCAATTGCTGGGATTGGAAACTTGTCCTTAACAGTTTGTTCATTGAGAGACCTATAATCTACACACATCCTCCAAGAACCATCTTGCTTTTTAACCAGTAAGACAGGGAATGCATAAGGACTGTTACTTGGTTGAATGACCCCAGTATTCAGCATTTCATTCACCAATTTTTCTATTTCCTCCTTTTGCACATGGGGGTATCTGTAAGGCGTTAAACTTACTGGTTAACTACCCTCCTTAAGGTTTATATGATGGTTGTGTGGAAGGTGTTTAGGCTCCTGAAAAACTTTAGAGAATTGGTTCTGTAATACAATCATTTGTTCATTATGCTCCCTGCCCTTCTTGTCCTCAATTTCCTCCTTCAATCCCTTTGCTGCAGGCTTGTTACAATCCAAATTCTGCACCATACCAAACAGATAACCAAAATATCCATGAGTTGTGGCTTGTAAGTTTTAGTCCTTTTTTAAGTTCCCCAGAATTCATAATCTGAAGTGAAGGTGTCACTGCATCAGATTCCCCCTGTAACACCACTTCCCTCCCATTTCTGTAGATTGTTAATTGCAGCTGGCTGAAGTCAAATGTCACTGGATTGAAGCTCTTGAGCCACTGAACTCCCAAAACAGCATCTATACCTCCCAATGGCATTTTGAAATCAATAGTGAATTCTTCACCCTGAACTGTCCACCGGAAACCCTCACATTCCTGGTAACTACTCACCTTGAAGCCATCACCCACAGATACAGTGACTGATTTAGTATTCTGCAGTTTAGCTTTAACCCTTTTAGCAGCTTGGGGATCCAAAAAGTTATTAGTACTACCACTATCAATCAGAATTGTCATGATTCCACCATTAGCCATCCCCGCAATCCTTATAGTATTATTAACACTATGCCCTGACAAGGCATGAAGTGTTATATGTGCCTCTTGTTTTCCATCATCATTAGTAACCTCTGAAACTTCCACTTCACAACAGTCCACTTCCTTCACTTCCTCACACTCCTCAGAAGGTAACAACATGAATAATTGGGGCTTCTTACTTTGATGTCCAAAAGTGTAAGGCTCATCACATGCAAAACACAATCCCTTTTTCCTTTTCTCAGCCATTTGCTCTCTGGTCAAACCTCTGATGGGCAACTGGGCAAGGACCTGCTAAGTTCCAGTTGATTTGCAGGTATTGTAGCATGATTAGTACCACTTGGATGGGCAAGTTTTGGAGAAGAAACAGTCACAGGTTTTTGATAACCCCCACCCATACTGAATTTATTTCCTTGCCTACTCCTTTTCAACCATGCTTCCAATTTTGCCTCCTCAACTCTAGATACTCGGATCAACTCCTTGAGATTAGTCACCTTAAGCTCCTGAATTCCCAACCTTATTTCTTCTTTTAATCCCCCAAGGAAACAATCCATAAAGAAGGATTCATTTAGTGTGGGATTCCTCAATAATGTCCATCCTTTCAACTCTTCAAATTTCCTCCTGTATTCATCCACTGTACCATTCTGCTGCAGATTTTTAAGCTCACCAATAGGATTAGTTTGAGACTCAGGCCCAAACCTGGCCATGATCTCGTCTGTGAAGCCACTCCATGTCATATCTACTCCTTCATGTACAAATCCAGCATACCATTCCTCAGCATCACCCTCCAAATTTAGTGTTGCTAGGTACAACTTTTGATCCTCAGCTACCACATGATGTGCAAACAACTTATTACACTTTCTAACCCATGTCCTAGGGTTGGTTCCATCAAATTTAGGGAACTCAAATTTAATGGTTTTGAAAATACTGTTTCCAGCCTTATCATTACTACCTCCACCATCCAAGGGACCCAATATTGAACAGATTGATGATTAGGATTACCTGAATTGTTTTGATCCACTGGTAACCTTAATGCTAGCAAAGCCTCAAACCCCTTCATCATCTGCTGCATCTTTTGATCCATTTTCACATTGAAGTCCTGTTTGAGACCATCCATTTGTGCTCCAAAGTCCTGCTTAAGACTCACCACTGAATCCTGTAGTTGAGTTCTTAATTGCAGTAGAGATCCAGTGTGCTCCCCTATCTGTTCTTCCAAATTACTGAGGCGTTGATTGTTGGTTGCCATGGAGGAGTCGGCTGGCTCTGATACCAAGTTGTAAGGAATTCAGTGGAACTGGAAGTGATCGGGTGATTAGCTACTAAAGCAGTGAAGTGTGAATGTGAGTAATATTCAAAGAATTAACAGAGAATGAGGATATCAGGAGAAAGGAGAGAATATAACAGAAGAAAGGAGAAGGAAAACAGAATTATCATTCCTCAAAAGCATGCCCAAATACACGATGAAGTCACACTATAAAGACCTGCCTCACTACCCTCCTCACCAGCTCAGCAACAACATTCAACAGACCTTGAAAACAGAAATAAGAAGGAAAGACTAAGTTACTACCAAGCTTAAACAATACTAAGCCCAATCTACCCTTGACTAAACAAACCAAAAGACAATTAAATCCCTCCACTGCCATCAGCTGGAATCAGTTGGAAATAATAACTCCCTTAAGGCATTTATTACTAATCAAGCTTAAACTAAACCAGCTAAACCTTACATTTGAAACACAAGCAGGAAGAGCTTAGATGGGATATGGTTGATGCACAAGATTACCTTGGAAAATTATAACGTCGATATCAAGATGAACAAAGAAAAGCTGAAGCAAGTAAACGTCAACAAGCTGAAGAAAGGAAACGTAAACAAGTTAAAGCAAGAGAACTTCAAAAGGCTACACATGAAGTGATTTCTATATGTTCTTCTATGTAAGATAACATCTCTTTATTAAAAGATGACATATCTTCCATAAAAGAAGACCTTATTGATTTGCGGGCACATCTTCAAGCAGAGCAAGAGAAAGAAAAAGAGGATGTTCCAAATTTTGGGGCTACAGACAATTGTGACGTGTCTATGGAAATTCTTAAAGTTCTAAAAGTTGAACCAGAGATTATGTATGAGGAACAAATTGAGAAAACCTCTAACGTTGCTTTCGAGTTGTTTGTTACCGAAGAAAGAACGATTCGAAAAGTTGATCCAATTCAAGTTAACGTTGTTGATTTCGTTGTTCCTGAAAGTTTCTTTTTAGCACCTTTGAATACAAAATCAAGGCTCTTATCAATTTTCTTTCAAAAGTTTTTTAGCCATACCGCGTGATGATGTTGTCAAAGGTATTTCAAGATGTTCTTCCGTTCCAGAGGAGTTCATTGCTTATTCTCTCAGAACTCGAGGTCGAGTTTTCTCGAACAAGAGGAGAATGATGGGAACTCCAAGTCAAGAACAAAGAAGTGATTTTTTTTATTTATTATTTGGAGTTTTTATTATGTTTACTATAAAAGTAGTTGATGTGATTTATGTATTTATTTATTAGTGTAGATTTATGACATTAATTAGTGTTTAGGAATTATTAATAATGGTATTTTAGTAGTTTAGTATTTTTTATTATTCCCCAAGTAATATTAGGGTTTTGAGTCTCTTTAAATAATGATTTAATCCTCACAAGTCTTGGAGACTACAAACTATTGATATTGAAGTGGATTATTCATACCGTAGAGGTATTTTATCCATCGTGTTGATACACTTGAGAGATCTTAGTGGTTTAGATGTGGAGTTTAAATTCTAGTTTATTTTCCGTTAATTCTTCATCCTAGATTTGTCCTGCATCAGGTGGGGTATGTATATATTCAGAACTGGTATGGTTTAATGCTCCCCCGTTCCACTAAAAGAGTCTCATTAGAAAATTTTGCAAACTTTAATGATGTATTTTTGTTCTATATTTACCCCTAAATATAGTTAGTAGTTAGTTTAGTAGTGGTGACGTGATAATCAAATTATGATAGCAAACTTGAGGACATTGTTTCATTTTATTCCCTACTATTAAAAAAAGACAGGAAAAAATGGAAGACTCTTTTTATGGATTTTTGAACAGGGAGTATTATACAAGAGTTTGTGTTTGATACCATAGAATAATGTAAGGAACAGCTGGCTTTTAGTTGATTCTTTTGGGTTTTGCTGACCTCCAGAATTGATTCATTTCCGTTGCCAGTGATAATGAACTATATGGCATTTTTTATTTTGTAGTTTGTTGCGGGATCTCAGATAATGAATGCACTTGCTTTTGTTCTTGATGGACTATATTACAGGGTCTCGGACTTCGAATACGCAGCATATTCCATGGTACGTTTTGATTTCTTCTGATTGCATTTTACTTCCATCTTTCGTGACCCTAATGTCGTGAGCAGATTTTGATTGGAATGATCTCCTCGCTGTTCATACTTGTTGCTGCTCCTGTTTTTGGTCTTGCTGGGGTCTGGACAGGGTTGTATCTCTTCATGACCTTGCGCGTGGTGGCTGGAATCTGGAGGTAAGCTGATTCTTGGAATTTAGCTTACATTGTTGTAGCGAAGTGGCGTGTCAGTGGGGCTCTTAGTGAAAAAAAAGCCTCATGCTCTGTAACACTAAGCTAACCACCATTCGTCATCATTAAGCATTTCTTTATTTCTGAAAGATTTTGTGATCGCCTTATTGTGATTCTTAATCTCAATAATAACATATTTCATCCCGGGTAAACTAATGCTTCTTAATAGTCCTTATGGTGATTCTTAAACTTATGTGCGGCCGGAATGACCATTTATTTTTTGTGACTTGTGCCATTAGTCGCTTGGACAGGCTTTTAATGGTGTTATACCTGATAGTTAAAAACTTTTCATATGGATTGGTCTGTTTAAATAAAGATTCATTCTTGCACGGAATGATTTTGATAGTTTGACCAAGATTCTATGTTTGAGTCTATGTCATGGCTATTAAATTAAATTTCTTTTTATCATGCACCTCTCATTAAAACTTGCAAATTTCAGGTTAAGCACAAGAAGTGGGCCATGGAAATCAATTTGGTGTGAGAAGGAACAGGAATAAATGAGCTACTGGCATGTCTGATTCTGGATCCACACACAGTTCCATTGTCTGCACACGATGGAGGACATCATCAAGCTCATGGCGAATGATGCAAGAAGCAGACGACAATTTATTGATATGATGCAATAAGCTGCACCAGTGCCTGAGCCAGAGCTTTTGATATTTGGATTACGTATACAATATGCTGATCCCTCACACATGAAAGCTTTAGTGAGGTGCTGAGCAAGTTAATGGAATATATTATGCAGCCCTTCCGAGAAAATGCAGATGATCTCCCATTTAAGACAACGGATGTTGGCTACAGTTCATTCAAGACAAATAGATTCTTTCCCGACTCTTTTCATTACTAGGTAAGAGCTGAACCTTAGTTTAGCAGCTTCTAGCTTGAATTAGTTATTTGGATGATTAATATCAAGTAGAGCAATTTTGGGTGAACTATATTGTTATTTACTTGATAGGCACGCTCAGTATGCTAACATATAGTTCTTGTGTAAATATCCTTTATAGTAGGTCCAGCAACTTAATCACCCTAGTAGATTTTGAATATACTTTTCCATATATCTTTCTTCAACACCATCAATACTAAATTACAAGTTAGCATCATTGCAGCACAATCAATCACTAATTTGGTCAAATTAAATTTTCTTGAACATAGATTTGTCATATTTTGTCTCAAAAACCAAATTTACAATATGTTCTATGTGGATTTCATACCCTCAAACATAGTTTTAGTAACCACTTACTAGTACCCAAATATGCCGGGGCATCCGAGTTCATTGAACTCCTCAAAATTTTCCTCAAACTCCCTATCTAATCCTCCTACAACTCCAAATGTGAAGCAACGTACTATAAGCAAAACTGATCTGATCAATGTTGAAAGACCAAGCTGAATCTTCAACAATGAAAAGAGTATGGTTTATCTGGATGTATCCAACTACCTGTGAATCCTCAGCACCTCGTTGCACTTATAACTTTCAACTCCACAAGTCATTAAAAAATTGGTCACTCGTACTAAAGTCTTCTGAGGGCGAATTTAGCAAATTACTTGGTTTATCAGGATTTGTATAGTAGGAAAGTTCCCATGGTCTGTCATAATAGTTTAAGGGATCTTCATCAAATAGCACATAATCGAGCTCTACACTGTTGTCATTCAGGTGTCTGGAATTCATAATTTTTGAATGTTCTACCTTGTTTACTTCTTCTTTGGGTATTCCAACTTCAAAAGTAGCAGTAGGCTCACTATCAATTCTTGTAGTGCATTCTACATCCCTACATTCTCTTCTTATACTGCGTACCTCAGAACAAACAGATTCCTCCACAGGGGACTCATGCTGAATCTTTACTGCATCAACCAATGCATTATCACAATAGGAACGAATAGAATCCTCCACAGGGGACTCATGCTGAATCATTAATGGATCCACCACTGCATCACAATTGTTCAGTCTTTCAACAAGGCATTCCCCTTCAGTTTTTTCAAACTCAGAACGAATAGATTCCTCCACAGGGGACTCATGCTGAATCTTTAATAGATCCACTGCTGCATCATCACAATTGTTCAGTCTATCAACAAGACATTCCCTTTCAATCCTTGCAAACTCAGAACAAATAGATTCCTCGACAAAGGACTCGTACAAAATCTTAAAACCATCAACCATTGCATCATCAAAATTGGTCAATGCGTCCACGAGGCATTCTCCTTTAAGTTTTGCAAACTCGGAACAAACATATTCCCCCACAGGGGACTCATGCTGAATCTCTAATTTATCATCCAGGGCTGCATCATCACAATTGTTCAATCTTTCAACAAAACATTCCCCCTTAATCTTTGCAACCTCAGAATAAATGGATTCCTCCATAGGGGACTCATGCTGAATCTTGACTGCATCAGCCATTGCATCATCACTAGAGTTCAATGTTTCCACAAGGCATTCCCCTTTAGTCTTTGCAAACTCAGACAAACCGACCTCACATTTCACTGATGATGTTGCTGTGGACAATGTGGACTCAGTTGCTGACATTTGGCTCATTATATTAACAACTGAAGATGAATGATCATCACAAGATAAGTCCACTGGTTTAACAGGAAAATTAAGTATGGCTTTGGCACCGTACATGGCCCTTGCCGCCTTATCATATGCAAGGGCTGCTTCAACTGCTGAATCAAACGTACCAAGCCAAAGTCGTTTTGGTTTTTTCACAGCCATTGTAGAATTATACGTTGGTTCTCGAATCTCAGCAACCCACTTGCCCCAAATCCTTTGCCTAACACCTCTATATATGCAGCCTGAATTGTCTGGTCCACCTTTACCTTTCATACGACCTTTCCTTGATCCAGTTGCCGGAAATTTTTGCTTCTTCTCCCTGCCATCATCTATGGTGGAATTAAGCTCGGTGTTAATATTCTCCCACTTCCACGGGGTCTCTTTTAAACTAGCACCCCCTATTCGCCTCCTTTGCTTTTTTCTGCACCCAAAATTACCCATTAGATATACACAAGATACAAATTACAAAAGGAACAAGAACATAAAATTAAGGGAAGTTTCAAAATCTTCAATAAAAGATTAAGGGTGAGCTTTATATATAGGATAAGATTTTAATAAAGAATAGAGTTTTCTAACCAAAGAGGAGCCTGTTAATTCCAATATAATTAACAAATCCAAGTAACAGAAACTGAAAACAAATTCAGGGTGAAAATGTAAAGGGGAAAAAGAAGTCAAAAACTATTTAAGAAGAAACACTCACTTTTCCTGTGAAACCTCAATCGCCATGCGAGTTGATAAAGTAAGCTTTTGTCTTTTGTGTCCCTTCATCAAGGGTTTATCATCTTTCTTGGATATATTTCACAAGGGTTTATCTTCTTCTTTCTCTATATCCTAAATCTTTTTTCATCAAGGGTTAGGATTTCTCTTCTGTACTTCAATCAGTCCTGCTTTTGGAAGAATTGGGTGACCCTTTTTAAGGGTTTATATTTTCCTGCTGATCTCTTATTTTCTTCAGGGAATTCTTGGTGACCAAGTAAAAATCTATGAGGAGGGAAAATTGCCTTCATTATAGTGCTAACCCCAAACCCAGTATATATCTATACTATATTACGTGGTCTCCACGAATAAATGGGTACAATATTTGTACATATATATATATATATATATATATATATATATGTTTTGACACGTTTGAGAATGTATTTATTTGCTAGGCTGATTTTTCTTGGCGAATACGAAAAATTTAAAATGAAAAAAATAATGTTTATGGGAGCCATTATTTAATGATTGTAATCGATACATAAATGAATTCAAACTCTAAAAAGAATTTTATATATTATATATATATATATATATATATCTATATAATGTCAAGTAGTAATGGGGTAAGTCGATTAATTAAGAAAGATTATAATATAGATATTTTAAAGACGGAGATGTGTTGTATAGCCTGGGGCTAGGCTAGGATATCTACAAATTGTAGAAATTCTTTTTAAAAAATTACTAATAATTTTTAGTTGAATGTGACCAAATTACACTACTTTGTTCATGTCCCCTCACCTCCTCATTTTGGGTGAGTAAAAAATATCAGCCTATTTCTGACTAGGTAGGATATAAACTTAATTCGTATATTCGTCTTAGAAAATCAGAAGAAGGCGGCGATGAAAAAGAGAATGATTCATCACCTAACACTTCATTTGTTGTGAAATTAACCCTCTCTTTGATGATGTTCTTGAGGTATGCTTGATATTTTTGAATGAATTCAAACATAATTTACTACATTTTTACATTATGAGAATTAAATATTTCACAAACAAAACTAATAATAGTTATACAAGATTCCTTTCGTATAAAATAGCATTTCAAGGGGGATAGTGATTGCGAGTTAATAAATAAAAATAAATTATTTCTAAATTTTACTTTTTATTATGAAAAATGAATTTGTAACGGGAGTAATGCTTTTTATTATTCGTGGTCTCCACGAATAATGCTTTTTATTATGAGTAGAACGTATAAAGTTCTCCATTGAAATACATGACAATTTTAGAAAAAAGATAAATAATAGTAGTAGTAACAAACACCATTTGATCAATTTTACAGGATAAGCTCCAAACCAATATCTTAGCCATACATGCATGCATGCAGCTATGAACTCACAACGAGCTAATAATATACCAAAGCAAAGCTAATGTACATCTACAAGGAAGTAGAGTCGATATATCCTCATCTTGGAACCGCCATGATGCAACAACAGCCTTTGTATTATTATTGAAGTTTTACAATCAAGCTGCTGCAAGTATTTGGCCCTTTCTGGTACTCAGAATCTACAACAAAACAGAAGCAAAAGATTAGAGCAACGGATTAATGGCAACAAAATTAAAGCAGGTAAGAGAAAGAATTAATGTTTTCTCCTCGTCTTACATTTTTTTGGGAAAGGGAATGTGCACAATGTAGAAATGAAAAAAAGGAATGTGCTGAATGTAGAAGAAACCCTTCTTGCTCACTTTCCTCTCGTTTGTTTACTCTAAAGACTTGAACAAAGCTTATATTGCATTTAAAGATTTATAGTTGGAAGTTCTTCACAACATTTATTGTAACAGAACCCAGACACCCATCATGTCTTCATAAGTCTTGAACTTCTATTTATATTTAATACTCCACTGTGCCATCCAAAATCTTTAACTTAAATGGAGAAAGTTTGCACAAAACATTGACGGGAAAAGCTTTAGGAACATTATAAAACAGTGACAAATTATATCCATACTGTAATAATCAAGTCATAAAATGGACAGCATAAGATGACTATTTCTTGGAATTGAAACCTCTGGTAGACTGGATCCTCAAAGAAAAAAAAAAAAACAAACTAATATGTCAAATAATCCATCACAAAAGTATATTCTCTAGGAAAAAGTATAAAAGAACAAGTGCGTCCAACTACCAACAGAAAAAGATGCATCACTAATAAGTAATATCTATACAGGGATGACAAACTCCCTTTTAGTTATTATTCGTACGTAGTAGGATTTAGAATTCTATATGACCAAATAAGTAACACCTATAAAAATCTTTTCAGCTGAACAGAAGAGTTACGAAGAATCATAACATACTACGTAAACCCAGTAGAACATACATGTAACCAGGTCTCTTTGAGAAACCTAACAAAGATCAAACTTTAATTTTACAACCACTCTATTAGTATTAGTTCACAAATTTTATATATTCATGATCTACACATTTTTATCACTATTTACAACAGATCATCAATAGAACACACATTGAAGAATTATGCTGCTTTAATCGAAGACATATATTTGTTCTTGAAGATCTTTAGAAAGAAATCCAGAACACAGACTGTTGAAGAAATTGCATTACTTAATAAGGAATTTAAGCGACGCATCATTCAGCTAGGGAAACAACAAAAGGTAAAAGGCAGTTAAAAGCTTCTACGCGCACTAGCATCCATAATGTCGCATATTCAATAGAACCTGTAATATGAAAACGGAAAGACAAAAAGTATCACTTACTATCTACATAGTAGCTTTTAAGGGAGGGCATAGTGAGGTCAGGCGTGGTTTTGGGCACCAACCGCAACCACACATGTTGCACCAGTGTGCGGTTTTATACAAGAATTGTTGAAATTTGGGGAAACAATTCTTTTAAAATCAAAATCAGACAAACACCAAAGAAAATTGTAAAAGCTTTTTTGCATTACAGAAATTGCGATGAACAGAATCAGGTAAAACTTGGCAAATTAGTAATTATTAATAATTTATACCAGGATCAGGTAGAGCATTTGGAGATGAGATTGTAAATGGTGTGGATGAATTCTTTGATGGTTTGGATCTTCTCTTAAATGTTTCTTGGATATTCTTTGGGAATTTAATTACTTAATTAAGAAAAAAAATCATCTCTTTTCTACTATTAAGATCATGATACAGAGGTGGAGATTTAGTACAGCTGAAAATCCAACGGACCGACTGGAATTCGTACATATTCAAAACAATCATTTTCCACAACTTTCTTCTACTTTACATTGTTCAAGGAATTCTTAAAAATCTAGTGTTTTTAGGGTGTAAGAGTGACAGAGAGAAAATTTGGTTAGGGTATGCATAAGCAAAACAGAGAAATTTGTGTTTTAAAATTATTTAGGGTGAGTGAGATTGAGAGGGTAGAGATCAAGAGAAACTTTGGTTGAAGCATTTGAATTTTTAGGGTTCAATCATGTCCAGAGACAAGTGAAAGGATAAAATTGTTTCAAGACATGAGATGAGAGAGACGGACAGAGTGAAAACTTAAGATATATTAACTTATATATTAGCATGAAATGACATCATTTCAAATGCATATAATATTAAAAAAACATTAATTATGTGGTGTGGTACAGTTGCTAAGCACTTTCACTTTCCCAACAAGCAGAACCACAACTGCTAAAAACGATTTGTCCATTTTTGGGACAGCAACCGCACCAAAAACCATAGGTGCCGGTGTATTGGAGCAGCAAAATCGATGCTATGGCAGTCTTTTTGGGGTTTTGCATATTCCTTACGGATTTTATGGGCAAATTCTGCAGTTAGTAACAGTGATAGTTGTATATCGTGACCAAGAATAGGCATCAAACCAAGCTGCGAGTGATAGCACAAGAAAGGTACACAAAATGAGAAGAAGGCAGATTTGTATATATAACTTGTTGGCCTGACCACTCAGTCAAGTTGTTAAGATAATAAATATACTTTTCACTGTGTGAAGAGGCTTGAATAGGTAAAGTCGAAGACAAAAATCAAACAACACTTTATAAATGGAAAAAATCTAAAAACACGAAACCGAGTCACAATTCATATGGGAATATCGTAGTTGCCACATGGGGACATAACATGGAAAAAGGTTATAGCTGTTACATACGGAAGTTACAATTTCTATAAAAGAACTCTAAGAAAATAAATACATTATAGCCGCATTACATGGACTCTTCATTTTCCCAAAAGTTCCCGTGCTCACAGAACCGACATGGGTGTCGGTATTAAACTCCAAAATAGTAAGAAATAGTGAAAATTACTCAAAAATTAGGAGAGTCCAGTGTCAGACACTTCTTGAGATACTTCATACTTCTACGGACATGTAAGAAAGATTCTAGTAATATGTAAGTTAAGCATATAAAACTAGCAACGATCAATTCAACATCTGCCAAATTAACCATTATCATCACAAAATATAGGAATAAATTGTCCGTCCTTCCTTTTAAATTATGGAGAAGTGTAATTAATACGTAGTAATTGCTTTTATCCATACAAGCTCCAAGGTACACTAGTAAAGGATATGCTCCTCAATCAATGAATAACTTCATGTCACTCAATGTCAGAGGTAAATTTAGTTTGTAACATAAAGCAAGAAACTTGAGGGCATATCCTTTAATTCATGAATCATTTCAAACTCTTTTCAAAATGATTACAAAGAATGAAAGAAGGGGTAAAAAAAGAATACCTTGAAGAGCAAATTGAACAGTCCAGACATCAAAAAATCATTCCAAGCCAGCAACTTTATACCTTAATTTCATATTTTGATTTTCCTGACAAATTCCAAATAATATCATTAAATTTATCCAAACTCTAGAGCACCATAATTTTAAAGTGAACATAACAAAACCTAATTACCAAAATTCAGCTCACTGATATAAAAGGAAAGACATCAATTAGCACAAAAGACTAAACTGCAAACAATTTACTACCTGCTCAAGCACTCTAGCTGAAGACTTCTCAACAAGCTTGGCCAACCCATTTAGCTTTGCCAGCATCTTACTATACAAATCCTCCAATTCGGAGGTATAATGGGAGGCATTCGAACCGGTCAACAGATTCAACCGCTCAATTTGAAAACCCTCAGCACACATGTCCAATTGAGTTTGATCCTTTGAAACTCTTCCCAAGTTGTCATTCTCACTCCTACTAATATCCTCCGCCATCGAATTCAAAGCCCTTAATTCACAAGGCAATGCTGGAAATGGAGAGTTGGGGGAGAAATTACCATAATGGCCTCGGAAAGCAGGACCAATGTTGATAATATCTAGGGTTTTGGGGTCGAAACAATCTGTGGGTAATCGGAACTGAAAAAGGCGGTAATCGTGAGTGTGGATTAATAATTGGTCGTCTTTCTGAAAGGGGGTCGTGAGGAGTAGGAAGAGACAAGGAGAGAGAGTCATGGAATTTGGGGAATTTTGGACTTGGAATGATAGTTCTGTATTTGAGGAGAGAGAAGAGGTGACGGAGGATTCCCGCATGGAAGGGCGAAGAGGGGTTTTCCGGCGTCCGGAAAACCATCCGAGGAGGGTTGCGGAGGGAGGGAGGAGGCGGCGGAGAGAAGAGAGGTTGATTTTGCCAGAGGAGTCGTAGAAGGTGGCCGTGGAGCTGGAGGAGAAGAAGGAGGTGACGGTGGCGATGAGAGATGGGGAATTTTCGTCTGGAATAGTTGCGCCGGCGGCGGAGGAATCATCGGAGAGATTGGAATGAGAAATATAGGATACTGAGCCAAAGAGGAGGCCGTCTATGTCACCGGAGGCGGAGGAGACGCGATGGATGAGAGAGGAGAGTGTGGGTCCCGATATTTGTATCTTCTCAATTGGAAGGTCGTCCATGGCCACTGCTCTCCGTCTCCGATGCTGCACAGCTCTGTACCGTGTGCAAGTGCGAGAGAGATGGGACAGAAATGTCTTGCAAAGCGACACATATTTATAAGTTAAAATATATTTGGGCTTCTAGTCCAAATTTAATTAGATCTAACAAGATCTATTCATCACTCGTTGGGTTGGGCTTAATTGTTCTCTGGTTAATTTTTCGGTCCAAAAATGAGTCATATTCAACAGTGTAATTACATTTGCAGCTCTTGCTTTTATATGGAATGGAATAGAATAGCTCTCAATTTCTAATCCACATTCCACATCTTTTATGGATACTAGTACCCGGTGGCTTACACCTTATAACAAGGATCTTCTCAGTTTTAAATTAATGGGGATTTTATATTTTATAGTATAAATTTAAAATGTATTGAAATATAAATGTCGTGATAAAGAGAAAGATATAATTTTAAATGTAGATCAATTTATTTAAAATGGAGAGAATCCTAGTTCTCTTCTAACCGAGTGCATAAGTTATGTCAGATAATTCTTTTATATATAAATTTGAAGGACTAAATTAATATTAAAAAAAAGCAAAATAAATTATCTTAAAAGTTGAAGGGCACTTTTGGAAGCCAAAAAGGCTTCAGGAGTAATCCACTCTAACTTTAACAAAACAAGTACGTTTTCGTTTTGATTACCAGTGCTGTCTCTCTGTGCATACTGTCTTTAAGGAAAAGAGAGAATTAATGCATGTCAATATGATAATATTGAAAAAAGTATATTCCTTTATTATGTCAACAGGTTAAAGAATTGAAAGAACAGAACAGATGAAACGAACATAACCAGATCATTTTATATATACATGTATAACTATCTATTATGATCTGTGTATAAATATAATATAAGTATTCTTATGTAAACTTATACCAATAATGACACCCCCTTCATTCAACTTTTGATGGAACTCCAGCACCATCATCACCAGTAGTAGTGCTGCTGTGTGCCAGCTCTGGTTTAATCTCTTCCATTTTCTGAAGAACTTCTTGGGGTTCTGGGCGTGCTGCAGGTGAGGGATCAACACAATGCAGGGCTAATTTCAGCGAATTAAGCAACTCATCGCTCACATTGGGGTTGGATGTATCCCCCATAAGTTCCAAATCAAAAACTTCATTAGTCCACTCTTCCTTAACAATTGATGCCACCCACTGCGGCAAATCTAGGCCATCACTTCCCTCGCTAGGAGATTTCCCTGTTAAGAGCTCCAGTATGATCACCCCGAGGCTGTAGACATCAGTTTTTGTGCTGGCATTCTTGAGCTTTGAGAGTTCTGGTGCACAATAGCCTTGTGTACCGGCTGTGGCAATCACATTGGTATTGGCAGCATTTGTCATGAGCCGGGAAAGGCCAACATCTGCAATGACTGGATTGTTGTGCTCGTCGAGCAATATGTTGCTTGATGTGAGATTGCCATGAATTATGTTCTCTTGAGAGTGGAGGAAACAAAGGCCTTTTGTAATTCCCATAGCAATGTTCATCCTGGTTGGCCAAGGGATAGCGGTTTCAGGCCCTCGAGCTGCACATACAAGAAATATAAAGAGTTGATCAAATTAATCTTCATCATTAAAGTTTAATAATTTTGGGACCTATCTTATCAGTTATTCCAACATGACATATCTTAAAGTATAGTACAAGTTGAAAATGAGATACAACAATCTTTCACATACACACATCCATCTGCGGCATATGTGGGCCTCGCAAATATAAGCGTACGTGTATATACAAATATTATAAGCATGTATGTATGTATGCCACCATTATATGATGATAGATTATTATTTGAGATAACAATATTGACTTCAAAATATGTCACTATCAATACAGAAAAATGCCAAGAGTTTTGTTGAACCAACTTACCATGGAGGAAGGATGCAAGACTCCCATTGGGCATGTAATCGAAAACTAGAAGCTTTTCTCCTTTAGGTCCCATATAATAGGCCCTCAGGGCCAAGATATTCTGGTGTCTAATTTTTCCAAGCACAGCAACCTCAGCTTCGAATTCCTTCTGGCCCTTTGCTATTTTCTCCCTCAGCCTTTTCACTGCTACTTGATTACCATCCTCCAATGTGGCCTTGTAAGCTGTCCCATAAGTGCTCTTCCCCATTATCTCGGCAGTTGCGCATAGTAAATCATCAGCTGTGAACACAAATGGACCATCAAAATGGACTAATTTTCCACCAGCGTCACCCCCTGATTCAACTTCAGTTCCCATTGCTGGAACTGACTTTGCACCAGCCTGGCCAGCTGTTTTAGCCTCTTTTGCTTTTGATTTAGTCCTTTTCCTGACCAAGCAGCAGAGCAATATGCAGCACAGAAGAAGTAGGACAAGTAGGAGAGCACCAGCTGCTATAAGAATGATGTCTTTGGTTCTATGTCCTTTGTTTCTTCGATTCTTGGAAGGCTGTGATGATGGAGGTGGAAGTTCTTGAGGCGGGGCAGAAGGGCATGGTGTTGAGGTACTGTACCCGCATAACTGAACGTTTCCAATAAAAGAACTTGAATTGAACTTGTCTAGAAGGTGAGAGGGAACAACCCCAGAAAGATTATTGTTGGAAACATCAAAAGAAGTTAGATTTGGCAAATTGGCTAGTGACTTGGGAATTTCCCCACTGAAATTGTTGCCGGATAAATCAAGTTGGATGATGGTAGACAAGTTTCCAATAGTGGCTGGAATGTCACCACTGAACTGATTGTTCATAAGATTTAGTACAGTAAGATTTTGCAATCTGGAAACAGATTCTGGGATTTGGCTATAAAGGTGGTTGCTTTTTAGATTCAATGTAACAAGAGACGTCAGATTGGAAAGACTAGCAGGAAAGCTTCCATTGATGGCATTGTTTGATAAATCTAGCATTTGAAGCGTTGAGAGACTGCCTAATTCACTGGGAATTGTCCCATCAATCTGGTTATGACTCAGATTAATCTCTTCAAGGCTACCCAAGTTGCTTAAAGAAGATGGAATATATCCAGAAAGAAGATTGTGATCAAGGGCTAATGATTGAAGTTGGTAAGAATAATTTGATTTTAAACCCCAAGTGTTTGGAATAGAACCAGAGAGGTTGTTGTGTTGGAGAGCAAGATAGGTGAGAGAAGGAAAATAAGTGAAGCTAACTGGGATTGAGCCAGAAATTGCATTGAAGCTCAAATTAAGTCTATATATCCTGGTAGAATTTACAAGACTAGGAGGAATGGTACCAATGAGCTTATTGTTACTGAGATCAAGATTCTGAAGAGCAAGGCAGTTGGCAACTGATGGAGGAATTGAACCCGAAAGCTGATTGTTGAAAAGAAAAACCCCTCTGAGATTTGGAAGAAACCCAAGAGAATTAGGCACTGTACCTCCAAGAAAATTGTCATGGAGGCTAAGCCTGCGAAGTGCTTGAAGCTGACCGATTTTCTCCGAAATTCTTCCTCCCAATCCCTTCCATGGAAGCTGAATAACAATCACTTGCCCATTAACACACTTTATTCCTTGCCACCCACCTGAACAAGCTCCTTTTCCACTGTCATTCCAGCTCCTTAAGACGCCTTTGAAATCGATCAATTCGTGCTTGATGGCCTTAAGCGCTTGATAATCATCTTGGATTACAATCATTCCATCCCCTGTTTTTCCTGAAACAAAATGAAAAGAAAAAATCAGAAGCAGAAAAAGCATAAACAAATTAGTATGACATGAATAATTGTTCCATTTCTTGTTCTTGGTATGCGGAATCCGGCACCAATCTCGGGATTGGTTTTCCATAAACACTTGTAAAGGGTTCAACAACGTTAGTGAAATGATTGGAGATTTGAGAGATTGAGTTGGGTGGAGCTCTGTTTTTCTCTTCTAACTACTTTTTCCTGTTTAGCTTTTCTGCCTAGTAGTAGCTCTGCAAATGTAGTACAAGAAAGAAAATCTATGGAAGGAAGATAAATAAGAGAGGAGGGGAGGTGGGATTGACAGAAAAGCATGTGAGAATCTTAGTTTAGGAGAGAGAATGTGAAGGAATCTAAGGTTTTGGGAGATATAGTCAGTACTCACTCAGTAGGGAGGAGGAATTCATAGTCGTCTTCGTTTCGGTTGAAACTAACGGCAACTTTTTTTTATTAATCATTATTCTTGTAGTCACATGTTACGTAACAGTTATTTATTTTTATTTTTATTTTTGTGTTGAAAATTTGGACCAGACTCCTCTCCACTAACGGCTCTATTTTGTGGATATTATTGTATGACCAAAACTATCTATCAGCTTCAGATTGACCGTTATAGCCTTGCCTTTTTCCTTTACTTTTTTGACTCATCATATTCTGTTATACTAGTATCTTGTAAAAAAAATTTATCAATTTTAATCCTCAAGTAAAATTCGGGTTTTGTTAAAATGGGTTTAATTTTAAAATAATTGAACTCTTTTGACTTGTAAATTTAAAAACATATGACTCAAATAAAACAAATGTTATTCTAAGATCAACCGGTACATTTGCAATAAGCCCATATCCATGTATAACCTTTCATTTCCTTCAAGCTAATCAATCTATTATGAATATATATAAATTTACTTATATATATCTCAGTTCTTGAGCCTTATTGCCCTTTGTCCATCAGATAACATCCAGATCCAGCCGAAGCACCAAGAAAAGCTTCTTTGATGTAAGCTATATATATTAAACGGTTTCTGGGGCACATTTCAAGCAAGATGCTAATCAGGCCAGCAGATCGGTTGTCACCCCCTTTTAGAGGAGGGGAACAAAAATAAAATAAAAAATGGACACTTCCAACTATTTGACCGAGTGACCTGTTGGTCATGAAGTAAATTATCATGTATGCATTAAGAATCAAAAGACAATTTGTACAAGCCACTGTGTTAAATTATAGATAGGGCTTCGCAACAAGAAATTTGAATCAAGATGGATGCTAATCAGGCCAGCAGGTTGTCATCCCCCCCTTTTAGAGGAGGAACAAAATAAAATAAAAATGGACACTTCAACTATTTGACCGAGTGACCTGTTGGTCATGAAGTAAATTATCATGTATGCATTAAGAATATATCTTCAAACCAATTGGTTTGCTTATATAAAATCTAAGACAGCATCATATCCAAGTTTAGTAATCAACAATCAGTAGATGATTACACAAATGAAGCCTCTTTATCTTCTCTTTCACTGTTTTTGGTGCAAAGTACATTTCAATCTTCGAAGTGTAGTTGTACCATCAGTCTACCACTAGGACAAGAATTATACAAGAAAACCAGAAAAACGAACTCCATTCTACAAAGTAAATATCTCCACCTTTATCTACAAAAAACTATTAAGTGCAACGCACTTCAAATTTCAAGCTATACTTGTAGCCTCATGCCTTGTTCATCCCAATAATCTCCTAATAATCTACCACTCATCAGTCTAATCACAAAACAAACCAGTTATAGCACTCCTACTAAAAACTTTAAAAAATGTCCCACTTTACAAGTAAAAACAGTTCGAAAAGAATTCTAGCTAAATAAATAATCGATGACAAATAATGAGAGAGGGTTTAAAATTCTACGCAAACCATGAAACAAGTAAACCGAAATCAAAGATGCGATGCCAATTTCTTGTAGACAAACTGTACATATATGCAGGCAAACCATGAAACAAGTAGACCGAAATCAAAGAAGCGATGCCAATTTCTTGTAGACAAACTGTACATTTATGCAGGTAGAACTTAGAACCGTCAAAAATTAGAATTTAAAATATTGAGTCATTGACCAACATTGTGCTTGGCTCATGAAACTTTTGTCAAAGAGAAGACACGAGAAGAATTTATAAACTTATTTTTCCAGAACTCATAACCATGGGTTAGCATAATTTCACAACTAGAAAAACCTAGACTACATTTACAGAGAATGTATCTTTCAAATAAGTTAAAAGAACAATAAAGGCATCTATTTCATAAGATCTGACATTCTTCATTCGATTACTTCTTGTGATTGGATAATTCAGCAATCAACCAAATAAAAAACACAAACACACCCATACAATCTCCAGATTAAAGAAAAAATGATCAACCCAATAATAAGCAATGTAAAATGCTTAAACTAAAAATTAAGCAATTCACAAATCCACAACCACCAGAAATCACAAATTTTTCGGTACCAAAAGATAATATATTCATCCTACACATGTATACATAATTCGTAAGCTATATTGATTTCACTATTATTGTGTTTTTCCCCCTACCAAAATGTATCAGTCAGTAAACAAAAGATCCACATTTGCATTTTACCCCAATATTAGTATTGCTGAAGAAACTCGGAATCCTTAAACGCGACCAGAAACGACAGGGGGTGGCGAAGCGGTGGAAATTGGGGTGGCGCCGGATAGGAAAGAGAGGAATCCGATAGCAGCGGGACCTTGCTCGTCAAGAAAGAGATCGTCCGGAACCCTGAAGGCTCCATGAGCGCAAACAATTGCCATTCCAACCATTAAAGCGGATACGAGGACCGATCCAACGCTGGTGAGGAAAATTACGACAATTGTAGAGAGGATGAGAATGCCTAGGGTTTCTCTCTCGGAATAAGTGCGACCAAAGACGACGAGGGGCGGATCTGAGGGGCGGAAGAGGTAGAGGAAGAGCCAGGCGGCGAGGAGCCCGAGGAGGATGATGAGAGAGATAGGGTTTGTCAGGAGAGAGAAAGCCAGCACCACGGCGATGAGAGAGAGGTAATTGACGCGGAAGTAGGTAATGTTCTTCCGGATGCGGCCGGTGGCGTCGGATACGGAATCCGGTTTTGAGAAGGCGGTGCGGTCCACAAGCTCGGACCAGGGGCGACGGGCTACCAGGCCGGTGCGGGCCTTTTCGGAGATGTTGGTGATGAATGAGCGAAAAGCAGGGGTGACGACGGGCGCTTCGCCGGAGCTACCGGCAGCGGCGGTGGGTTGGGTGTTTATGATTGGGAGATTTTCCTGTTGCGATTGGGAAGCCATCATTTATTACAGCTAAATTTCTTGGAAAGATCTGAAAGAGAGAGAAATGTAAGTATCTATTCTATGCGGTTGTATATTTGTATTGTAGCGATATTGAAGGAGAGAAAAATGAGGGAGATTCAATTACCATAAGGTAAAAATAAAAATAAAAATTAAGGAGATATTTTGTCGGTGGATTTTATTAGTACCTGTTGTCATCTTGGTAGCCAATCAAATTGCCACCTCAGAAATACTTGTATTTTTTTCTAACAACCCAAAATATACTCCATTACCATAAATACAGCAATTTAGAATAAATAAACTTTAAACTTTGATTTCATGAAATTAAAAGTCAACTATTCCTCTGTGCTCAAAAAACTAACATAGTATATTTTTTATACATATTAAGAAAATAATAGTAAAAAAATAATAATAAAATCCTTAAAGATTACATTAAGTAATAAATATTTTTACTTTTTATATTAGTAAATCTCACAAAATGACATATTTACTCTTCACTGTATGTACTTTAACTCGCCTTTTATGAATTTGTTCATTTAACCATCTTTTTTTAGAACAAAAGGAAAAGTAGTATATTCTATAAAAATATGATTATTAAATAAAGAAGATTTTCTCAAATGGAAGTAATGCCTTCTAGTATTCCCTACAAGAATTTCTTTTTCTTTTTCCTACTAGTGTTGATGATGGTATGTTTGTGCTTTGACAACTATATGGTGTAAAGAGTTCAAAGGTGGAAATTAAAGAAAATGATAAAATATTAATAAATATTTGATGAAATTAAATTATAACGGACGTAAAAATGTATGAAATAAGATAAAATAAAGACCCTTTTTAATTTCTTCTACCCATCTCATATTCATATTCACGTACGTCACAATCATAATTTGACCGAAAAATTTTACTAGACTCAAAATAAAATTAAGTATGTGCAAAGGCTGATATCTAACGTTAATGCTATGTAAAGAAGTTTTGTTCTCTTCAACGAGGAGTATGATTGCATCTCAAAAATGACTTGTTGAAAATGGCAATTTGTAAAATTTGGGTTGTCAAATGTCAATTGATTATGGTCAGGCAGAGGCAGAGGCAGAGGCAGGTTAATTTCCTTTGCTTCCTTTGGAACCACCGGAGAGACTCCAAATGTTGACTGGGATGTTTATTGAAAAATAAATAAACCATTGACAAGGCTGCAAAATGTATTCATTTTGAAGGAAACCACTAAGCTACAGCTATAGGTCTAGGTTTCTCTTCTCTACAAAGAGGATTCTTAACTTGCCTAAACATTTGAGGAATCTATCCTTCAGATTTCATATTTGGGCTAACTAAATAAAACATTCAATAAGTTCAATTTATCATTGTTTAATAAATTTGTTTTTTTTTTTTATTTTAAAGAACACGGAGAAAAAGAATACAACTATGTTGCCAAGAGCTAAAATAACATGGAGAACATCCACTATTGATGTCACACCCCCTTTCCAAAATAGAAAGAGAGGTTATTCAAAATATAACAAAACTGATGAATTTAATAGCAAGGCTCAAAGCCACAAAAGAATAGTCTTAATAACTGATAAATACCACAAGTCAACCATAATAAATTTCAAACTATCTCAAACCACTATCTAAAATAATTATTACAATTAAAGTAACCGACACATCAAGTCTAATAGAATATTTTTAAATCATTGGAATGAATGGTGCTCTCATCACACTTGCCATTGGTCCCCCTGATTACCTGCCGGAAGAAAAACGCAACATAAGCCAAATGCCTAGTACGGATATAGAATACAAATAACGAACCGAAATAACTAACTCAATTAAATGAAATAAAAGCGAAATGATGGCTGAAAGCAAACGAAGCGAACAAAACCAACACAACGAAATAATAATTTGAATCAAATGGTGGGTGTTATTTCACACCAGAACTCGAACAAAGCGAAATATACCTTGCCACACAGTAAAGTCAAATAATGTCACACGAGATAAATCAAATAATGCCACACAGGCATAACATACATCGGACCCGTGGGATCGAGATGCATATAAATCGAAGGTGTGTTTTGCACAAACATCACCAATCCATGAAACGAGCGTAGCGTAAGCAGAAAACTAGGGTCGACCCATACGCCTCCCACAACAAAACACCAAATGGCCAACTCCCCACCGGAGCACAAAGCGGAGACGCCAGTGGACCGATCACACCGCCACGGAAAGGTGTCGTGTCTCTCGTGTTAAGAGGATATACTGTGGTACCCCAGTGTGGTTATAGCTGTATATACCTACGGTATTCTAACAAAGATACCATGTCACAACACACGTGTAAGAACCCATTTATTATTAATGAAATTTAATTTTCTCTATTTATTATTTTGAAATAGTAAGGGTTGATTTGATTAATGTGGATAGTTAGGGTAAAATACGCAAATATTTTAAAATAAGCAAGTGGTTATAAAATATTCATTGTTGTCGGGGAATATTTGTTTGGTCGTGGAATATTCATCTTGTCGGGGAATATTAAATGCGCCAGTATGATGAAATGTGGGGCCCATAACTTGAAAGCGATTGGATGAAGAAAGCGACAAAAATAAGTTGTTTAAAAATAAGCAGCAGTAGTTATTACAGATTATCTTGTTAAAATACTCGGTGGTTAAAACACAAGAAGATTACTTCAGTATTGCACCAATTATTGATTCTTACGTGAAAGGCACTACTCAATAATGGTTACGGTAATTCTTGCTCAAAGATATTTTATTTTATTGATTCAATAATTGTTGCATTGATATTTTATATTACTGTTGTTTCAATAAATTGTCATTACACATTATTTTCCATTATCTGAGCAATAATTCATATTATCTGAATAATATTATTGGATAACATTATTGGCAATGTCTAGAAAGTTCTGTCTAAGGAGAGGTTTGGTCACCTAATTGCGCGCCAGTAAGGAGAAATCTTTATTGGAAAGCCCCTCTTTCAGGAGGAACTACCTTTGGTTGCCAAAGATCTTGTGATTCTGTAATATTATTTGTGAATAATTAATTATTGATTTATATGATAGGAAAAATATTGATTTTATGTGGATATAGATGGAGAAAATTTTTAAAATGACAATTGTTGAAAATTAATATTTTATCTTTTTCGATAAAATAATTCATTTAAATATATTATTTTAATAATATAATAATGGTGATATTTTTACAACGAATGTGGGATATATGAGTATCTGAGGAGAAAAGTATTTTTTTGCAATAAATGTTTAAAACATGTTAAACATATAAATTGGACCCCATTTATTATTTGAAATTTGATTATAAATTGTAAAATCGCCTTGCTTTGTGGATTTGATTCAATTTTTGTTTGGAATTTGGAAAAACTTTATTCGCAAAGTTGTAGAGAATTGAATTTCCTATATAAAATACGTGAGATTCAAATTTTTTTGATAAAAGGGCTATTTATTATGAATTATTGAAGTTCAAATAATTGATTTTTGGAAGTTTTAATTATTTTTATTAAGAAAAACGTTTTTTTATTGTTTTTGGCACATGTGTGGCTGAAGTTTGGACCAGATTTTGTGTGTAGGAAATTTGATTATATATATTATTATTATATTAAATTTTACGCTTTGGTGTTCTAAGCATTTTTCTATAAATAGGGTCTTGGGTTAGAATTGAAAATCACACCGTAAATCGAAGTTTTCTCTCTCTATATTATCGAGCGTATTCTTGTGAGTATTTTAAGTATACTTTGAGTATGCTATATCGCGGTGCAAGTTCAAGTCATGCTTTATATCCAGGTGTTTCAATTTAAGATGTGTTTTGTGAGGTAAGGGATATTATTATTTTTTTTAATGATATTATTTCTTCAATATCATTATGCTTTAAAATATTGATCCGAAGTTTTTATCAAATTTGGAACTTTTGGTGTCTGAGTTCTTATTCACGTATCGACATTATTCACGAATTAATACTGCACTATTCATGAAAAATGAAAAAAAAATCGCCTAAAATATCTATTGTGGATACTAGCTTTGATTGTATCCATGTTTTGATCATTCTTGAATTTTACACCACTATGATTATTTTGAGGTATTTTTGGACATGGATAAAACAAAGTACTTAATCCTTAATCCTTAATCCTTGTCATTTTGTTTCCTTGGATTCGTTTCGCTTTTTAAAATATTTTTCATCATCTTCAATCCTAAATGATGATATTCTTGAATATCTTTGGCCTGTAGTGCAAAGATAAATGATTTCTTGATGAATATCTTTGGCGCGTAGTGCAAAGATGAACAAGTGTTTAGATGAACATGACCAACTAATGAATATCTTTTGGCACTGTAGTGCAAAGATGAATATTTGATTCGGATGTATGTTGATTGATGTTACAGGGATAAAAGATGAGCTGACGAACTTTTAAATTCATACATAGAAGATAGTAGTTTGCATTTCTACTTAACTCTTCTAATGAATTATTATTTCCGCTGCGAATATTGGTTTAAAAACTTGTTGTCTATTGTATTCTATTAGTGTTTTTTTTCCCTGTTGAAGACAAATGATAATTTGTTGTATATTATCTTAGTCATAATATTCTTTACTGGGCTAGTTGAGCTCACCCTTTTCCTTTTTGTTCCATTTTTCTTCTCGGAGGCGAGAATATAGCAAAATACGAGTAAAGGGTATAGAATGAAGGTTCTAGAGAGAGTTGTTTAGTAGTCCTCACCATTTTGTAAAATAATGTATCAATAAATGTGATGAGGATTTATTTGAGTATAGATATTGTCTAGAAGATAATATTTGTATTCAAACTCACGATTTCTTGTTGTAATAATAAAGTTGTAGTTGTTTACGTATCATGTATTGACAACTCAGAATGGGTGATGTATACTATTTTGGGGGCGTCACGGTTGGTATAAAGCTTAGGATATGATCTCTGGCGGAGATCGGGGAATAGAACTAGAGGGGAGAGAGTGAGTAAATCCTTCGTTAGTGTGTCCTACCTAAGCTTATTTGTTAATTAGTCGAGTATATAAAGATATTATGTGATATATTAATTTCCTTAATTAACCCTTGTTTTATGGCAAGATTTGAGAATGTCGATCGAGACTATTAACAATTGGAGTAAATGAGCCCGTGGAGATGCTCTCATTTTTACCAACGAGGAGAACGCATGAGAGTGGCAATGTTCCTCTGTGAACAACACCACCGAAAGCGGATGATGAGCGAGTGGATGTTTAGAAGCTTTTGCGATTCATGCAAAATCAGACGAGAGAGACTCGTGTTCAAAATACTGAGGAGGAAATGATAGCAATTCACGGGTTGTCACAACCAAGCGATTCAAAGAGTTGGGACCACGAATTTAAGGGAAAGCGAGATCCGATCATGCGGCGGAAACATGGGTCAAGCAAATTACCAAGATATTCGATGTCTTGGGATGCACAGAGAACAGAAGGTTCCATTCGCCACCTTTATGTTCCATGGCGAGAAAGGACTCTCACTGGTGGGAGTCTCATAAGCGTGCACCCATCCACCCGCATTTCGGCATGTCTTGGGAGAGATTTCAGAAATTATTTAATGACAAATACTTTCCGAAAGTGTTCATCATATGAAGGAAGTGGAGTTCATCGATTAGAACAAAACAACATGAAGGTGTCTCAATCGAGGCAAAGTTTGCGAGTTATCCGAGTTTGCACCTCATTTGGTGGAGAATGAGGGCGTATGACGCGGATGTTTCGAGAGGTTTGAAACCCGACATACGACAATATCTCATTTCTCATAAATTTTCTCTCTATTCGGATGTTGTTATGAGGGCTCAATTGTTAGAAGCGAGATAACGAGTATGTTCAACCGAGGACCATAACCGAGGATCGTACCGGAGATAAGAATCAATGAATAATGATAACCGGCGGAGAAAGAAACAGACAGACAAAAATGGTAACCACTCTGGTGGTAATCATGGCCGTGAAAATAGAAAAGCGAGTCGAGGAGGATTTTAAAAGAGGAGATTTAACAACGACTATATAGAAGGCAGCGGTCTTTAGAAGAATCGGTTCTAAGGGAGAGAACGACCACCCCATTCATATGCTACTAAATGCGGAAAAGAGGGACATATCTGTCCAAACCGCACCACAATGATTCAAGGTATGCTATAATTGTGGAAAGGAAGGACATATCTTTCGAGATTGTACTGTAGAATGAAACCTAGTTCAATGGGACGGTGACTCAAAAGATCATCACGTAAAAGTCAAAGTCAACGATTCCGGAAGAAGGCGTTTGTTGTGATTTGGTCAAAATGCGAGGAACCCAAACGAGGTGATCACGGGTAAGTTATTTATAAATTCTTGCGAAGTTTATACCTTACTTGATATCGGTGCTACCCATTCATTTTTATCTCTCCGCATGTGCTCAACGTTTAAACTTGACTCAGGAGAAATTAGACTTTGACATATCTGTGGAAACTCCGTTAGGAGAAACTTTCATCACATCCACTTTGTTTATAAATCTTGTTTGATTTAAGTTGGCACCATCACCTTACTGTTGACCTTATCTCTTTAAAAATACTTGCTTTTGATGTGATTTTAGGGATTGATTGGTTAACTACTCATCATGCCAAAATTGATTGTTTTCGTAAGGTTGTTAGTTTTCATATTCTAACCAACTGTTTATGCAATTCAAGCAACTAAACCATTAAAATCAATCACCATCATATCTAATCATAAAGCTATTCGTTTATTGAAAAGCGGATGTCGAGCTTTCTTATCCCATGTTATGGATTTGAATAAAGACACGTCAAATTTGAATAATATTCTGTTGTTATTGACTTTCCGACGTATTTCTGAAGAACTTCCCGCTCTACCCCGTAGCGTGAAGTTGAATTCTTTATTGATCTTGAACACCGCACAAAGCCCATTTCTAAAACCCCATATCGAATGGCTCCTATTGAACTTCAGAGTTAAAGGTCCAACTACACGGAATTGTTGGACATCGATTTCATTCGCCCTAGTACATCTCCTTGGGGTGCTCTCTGTTTTATTCAGTAAAGAAGAAAGAGCGGGAGTATGCGACTTTTGTATTGACTATCGGAATTGAACCATGTCACCATCAAGAATAGGTATCCTCACCTCGTATTGATGACTTGTTTGACCGATTCTGAGGGCACAATTCTTTTCAAAAATCGATCTTCGATTACGGATATCATCATTTGAAGATTAGGCGAGGATATTCAAAGATCGCTTTTGAACTTAGTACGGGCATTATGAATTCTTAGTCATGTCTTTCGGATGACTAATACTCCCTGACTTTCATGGATATGATGAACCGAGTATTCAAGGAATATTTGGATCGGTTTGTTGTTGTCTTTATTGATGACGTCCTCATATATTCCAAAAGTCGTGAAAATCATGAGCACCATTTGAAGTGGTACTCCAAAGGCTTCGTGAAAACAAACTATATGCCAAATTAAAGAAATGCGAGTTCGGCTTGAGGAAGTAGCATTCCTTGGGCACGTGGTGTCGAAACATGGAGTATCTGTTGATCCGTGAAGATTGAAGCAATACAAAGTTAGAGCAACCGAAGTCGGTGGTAATGACGTAGCTTCTTGGGAACATTTGGTTATTATCGGAGATTTGTGGAAGGTTTTCTCGAATCGCTACTCCATTAACCCAACTAACTAGGAAGGATACAAAATTCATTTGGAGCGAAGAATGCGAGAAAAGTTTCCAAGAGCTTAAGAGGAGACTCATTTTAAGACTGTTTCTAACAATACCATCCGCAATGCGGATGGATTTGTTATATCTGATGATGCTTTGGGGCAAAGGTTAGGATGTGTTCTCATGCAACGTGGGAAAGTCATAGCTTATGCCTCGCGACAACTTAAAGAATATGAGAGGAATTATCCTACTCATGATCTAGAGTTAGCGGCCGATCGTTTTTTGCTTAAAAAGATATGGAGGCACTATCTATATGGGGAGAAAGTGGAGATATATTCGGACCATAAAAGCCTTAAATATTTCTTCACTCAAAAAGAACTCAACATGTGGCAAATGACGTTGGCTCGAGCTATTGAAAGACTACGACCACACTATTCAATACCATCTAGAAAAGCGAACGTGGTAATCGACGCGGCGTTGAGTAGAAGATCATACGCGGGGAATGAGTGCGATGATGTCAAGTATACGACAGAGCCAACTTTAATAGAAAAAGTTAAGGTTTTCAACCCATCAACCCGGTGATGCGTATATGAAGAAGAAAGTTCAAGAAGGAGCTATTCCTAAGCGAGAATTGATGAAGAAGGAATACTTGAGTCCACTCTAGACTTTGTGTCCCTAACGACTCGATTTGAAAGTACAAGATTATGATGGAGGCACACAATACACCATTTGTAATCCATCTGGAAGTACTAAAATGTATCGTGATCTTGACATACATTTTGGTGGAACAATTTGAAGAGAGAGATTGCAAAGTTTATCTCGATGTGTTTAACTTGTCAACGTGTAAAAGCGGAGCATCTAGTACCTAAGGGTCCGTTGCAACCACTTGAGATTCGAAATGGAAGTGGGAACATATTACCATGGATTTCGTTACGGGTCTTCCACGGTTTCTCAAGGCATCAATGCTATTTGGGTTATTGTTGATAGATTAACTAAGTCTCGCTCATTTCTTGCCGACACGGAGACTTATTCCTTGAACGTCTTCTTTAGTATGACGTGAATGAGATTGTGAGGTTGCATGGCATGCACTGTATCCATAGTTTCGGATCGTGACCCAAGATTCACTTCAAGATTTTGGGTTAGCTTGCAAAAAGCTATGAGCACGCAATTTACGATTCGATTTGCATACCATCCTCAAATAGACGGACAATCAGAGAGGACTATTCAAACTCTTGAAGATCTATTAAGACTCGTGTCCTAGACTTCAAGGCGGTTAGGATAAGTATTTACCATTGGTGGAATTCTCCTACAACAACAGATTATCAAGCAAGTATAGGTGTGGCTCCATTCAAGCATTATATGGGACGAAAATGTCGTTCTCCGATATGTTGGGATGAGGTGGGTGAAGCAACATTGTTTGAACCCGAAAGTTAAGACGTATGACTACCGAAAAGATCCAAATGATTCGGTTAACGATACAAAGCGGCACAAGATCGACAAAAGAGTTATGTGGATCTTCATCGAAAGGGACGTGGAATTTAGTATAGGGGATCATGTATTGTTGCGAGTTGCTCCATGGAAGGGAGTTACAAGATTTGGGAAGAGAGGAAAGCTCAATCCACGATTTATTGGTCCATTTCAAATTCTTGACCGGAAGTAGGAAATGTAGCCTATAGACTCGCGTTACCTCAAAGTATGTCTCGTGTTCATAATGTGTTTCACATATCATCGTATTTCGTAAACATGTGAAAGACCGAACCACGTTATAGAGTTTAAACCGGATGAGATAGAAGACTTAACGTATGAGGAGGTACTGTCAAGATCTTGGATAGGAAGGAGCATGTCCCTACGACAAAGGTTATACCACAAGTAAAAGTTACGTGGAGGAATCATCTTTATAGAAATGACACGGGAATTGGAAAGCGGAAATGAAAGCGCGAGGTATCCCCACCTTTTGAAACACCGAGCGTCGCACGTCGATTTCGAGGACGAAATTTCATAAGGAGGGGGTTGTAAGACCCCAACTTATTATTAATGAAATTTAATTTTCTCTATTTATTATTTTGAAATAGTAAGGGTTGATTTGATTAATGTGGATAGTTAGGGTAAAATACCCAAATATTTCAAAATAAGCAAGTGGTTATAAAATATTCATTGTTGTCGGGGAATATTTGTTTGGTCGTGGAATATTAAATGATCTTGTCGGGGAATATTAAATGCACTGACAGTATGTGACCATATGTGGGGCCCCATAACGGAAAGCGATTGGATGAAGAAAGCGACAAAAATAAGTTGTTTAAAAATAACTTGGCGTAGTTATTCACAATTAATCTTGTTAAAATACTAAATTGGTTAAAACACAAGAAGATTGCGGTATTGCACCAATTATTGATTCTTACGTAAAAGGCACTACTCAATAATGGTTACTATGATAATTATTATTCGATATTTTATTTTATTGATTCAATAATTGTTGAATTGATATTTTATATTCTTGTTGTTTTGATAAATTGTCATTACACAGTATTTTCCATTATCAGAGCAATAATTCATATTATCTGAATAATATTATTGGATAACATTATTGGCAATGTCTAGAAAGTTACATCTAAGGAGAGGTTTGGTCACCTAATGCTACCAATAAGGAGAAATCTTTATTGAAAGCCCCTCTTTCCTGAAGGAGCGGCACAGGTCACAAGATCTTGTGATTCTGTAATATTATTTGTGAATAATTAATTATTGATTTATATGATGAGGAAAATATTGATTTTATGTGGATATAGATGGAGAAAATTTTAAAATGACAATTGTTGAAAATTAATATTTTATCTTTTTACGATAAAATAATTCATTTAAATATATTATTTTAATAATATAATAATGGTGATATTTTACAAAGAATGTGGGATATATGAGTATACTTAGGAGGAAGAGTATTTTATTGCAATAAATGTTTAAAACTTGTTAAACATGTCGGTGGACCCCATTTATTGATTTGAAATTTGATTATAGCACGTAAAATCGCCTAGTTTGTGAATTTTGGTCGATTTACATTTGGAATTTGGAAAAACTTTATTCGCATGAAGTTGTAGAGAATTGAATTTCCTATAAAAGCACGCAAGATTCAAATTTTTTTATAAAAGGGCTATTTATTATGAATTATTGAAGTTAAAATAATTGATTTTGGAAGTTTTAATTATTTTATTAAGAAAAACATTTTTATTGTTTTTTGGCACATGTGTAATTTGAAGTTTGGACCAGATTTGTGTGCGTAGGAAATTTGATTATATATATTATTATTATATTATATTTTACTGCTTTGGTGTTCTAAGCATTTTCTATAAATAGGGTCTTTAGGTTAGAATTGAAAATCACTTTAAAGCTGAAGTTTTCTCTCTATATTATCGAGCAGTATTCTTGTGAGTATTTTGAGTATACTTTTAGTATTGCTATCGGTGAAAGTTCAAGTCATAGCATATATCCGGTGTTTCAACTAAAGTCTTGTCTTTTTGTGAGGTAAGGGATATTATTATTTTTCAGTAATGATATTATTTCTTCAATATCATTATCTTTGAAATATTGATCTGAAGTTTTTATCAAATTTGGAACTTTTGGTGTCAGATTCTTATTCACGATATCTGACTATTCACGATATCTGATCTTATTCACGAATCTGGCACTATTCATCAAAAAATGAAAAAAAAAATCGTCTAAAATATTTATTGTGGATACTAGCTTTGATTGTATCCATGTTTTGATCATTCTTGAATTTTACACCACTATGATTATTTTGAGGTATTTTTGGACATGGATAAAATAAAGTCTGAATCCTTAATCCTTAATCCTTGTCATTTTGTTTCTTTGGATTCGCTTTAAAATATTTTTCATCATCCTCGATCCTAAATGATGATATTCTTGAATATCTTTGGCTGTAGTGCAAAAGATGAATGATTTCTTGATGAATATCTTTGGCCAGTAGTCTGAAGATGAGCAGTGTTTAGATGAACATGACCAATTGGTGAATATCTTTGGTGTGACGCCCCCAAAATAGGTCCATTCCATCCAACCCATTCTCGAAGTCGCCAAATACGTGGTATGTAAATACTTCTAACTTTATTAATACATTTGTCGTGCAAAAACGACGACAACATGTATCTTTGTGAGTTTAAATACGATATATTGCCATCTAGATAATATCCACACGCATAAATAAATCCCCATCATAATTATTGATACATTAATTTATAAAATGGTGAGGACTACTAAAAACAACTCTACAGAACCTTTATTCCATACCCCACTAGTACTGCCATTACATTCTCGCCTCCCGAGAAAAAAAAATAGAACAACAAGGAAAAGAGTGAACTCAATTAGCCCATTAAAGAATATTATGACTAAGATAATATACAACAAATTATCGTTAGTCTTCAACAGGGAAAAATCTAATAGAATACAATAGACAACCAGTTTTAAATCAACAACTGCAGCGGAAACAATAATTCATTAGAAGAGTTAAGTAGAGAATGCAAACTACTATCTTCTATATATGAATTTAAAAGTCCATCGTCGATATTTTATTCCTGTAACATCAATCAATATATATCTGGAATCAAATATTCATCTTTGCACTCTGAGCCAAAGATATTCATGATTAGTCGTGTTCATCTAAACACTGCTCATCTTTCAGACTACGGGCCAAAGATATTAATCGATCGATAAGTATTTCATCTCAACACTCGTTCATTTTTCCACCACTTATTAATATTTATTAACTCTTCATATTTTAATAGGATTTTAAGTTTTTACAAAATTATAAATTTGACCCACTTAATTTAAAGTCCAATTTTACCAATTTGATTTACCCAACACTTATTAATATATCAACCCACAAAATTAAATGACTAGTTTGACCCAATAAATAACAAAGTCCAATTAATGTTTTAAAAGAAAATAATTTTTATTATTAATATATATATATTTTTCCGGGTATTACAATTGATGATGCTATAAATCAACTACATTTACAATAGCTAAATATTGATCAATTGATCAATACAGTGCTGACACGCAGAGAGATCACCTCCCGCCTGCGTGTCGACACTGTATGATCAATTGAAGACCAAAATTAATTTTATGTTAACCACTCCCGTGATTATCTATTTAGTAGAAAAAGCTTGCTTAGAGAAGACTTTCACTCAACCCCATCCCCTCTTCCCAGAACAAAGATATTTAGTGATGGATCACATATTTTGTTAAACATGGAATCTCTGGTTTATAGATCAAGTCTAGGGAAGTAAAAAACAATACTTGGACCGGTACCATAACAAACGGTAGGGTTAATGCAACTTCTTCTTCCAAAAGTGAATAAATGAGAGCAATTACAAGAGCGCTTAATTCATGACAATGCAAGCTTACTTTTACCCCAGTCAGTACTAGCAGGATATGAGTGACTTCATGTCCATAGCAAGAAGCATGCAGCCCCATGACTATTGGAAATTAAACACACAGAATATCTGATAACTAGAAACTTTATCAGAATATTGTAGATGATACATGTAAACATCTGATGATATCTAAAAATTCATTTTGAAAGATAGATACGATATCCTTCCGTTATTAACACAGAGGTTGAGATACCAGCTTACAAGACAGATGTAAAGTTGCTTCCATTTAAAGGAATCGATTCACTACAAGTTCAAGACAGCACACCAGCGATAAACACTATGTGAAGCCTAGAAGGTGGAGCCGTTCCATCCAAAGTTGGAGCCCTGTCAAAAAAGTTAAAAAAAAATAGCTATCAGAACAATGAGAAATGGGATTCAAGTTACTGGAAACTAGTCTTAAATTAGATGAATATAAGAACAAAAGAAAAAAAAAGGTCTAGAAAAAGACTTAAGAGCTAATACAATAATAATATGAATTAACAAGCTAATGAAACATCTTTCTTTACAAATAGCGGAGATTTATTTACATGATCTAGTACTGGTGTAAAGCATGCAGACATTGTGCATATTCTTGACTTTGATTGGCCTAAACAAACAGAAAGAATGCAATGAGTAAACTTAAAGTGCATGACCCAGTATAGGGTTATTGAGTAAGCTGAGATTGCTTGCCTTAGTATCATAAAACTTCAGGAAGAACCGTGATTTGGGAACAGACAACTTGGTTTCAAGAATTTCAGAGACTGCAGCACTCAGCTTCTTGTTGACATCAGGGTTAAGGCCACCAATGGACACCAACTCACCATAGGCAGCTGGCTGCTCTGTACCACCAAAGGCTATAGGCACAGATCCCTTGACCACAATCATCACATACTGTGCATTGACAAACACAGAACATAAAGGAGCAGATTACATTATGAAGTAACTCTAACATTAACATAACCTATTTAGATTAAACGGTACTTAGATTAAACGGAGAACGATAGATAAACAAAAGGCACATATATCCATTAAACATAAATCCTCAAACTATATATTCACATTAGAATAAGAGAAGTTTAATAACATATCACCAAGAATCTACAGTGAAACAGCAGAAGCTTTCATGCTCTTTGACAATAATAAGGAACTTTACTAATTCCCTTCACACAGCAAGTGATTTAAAATTGCATAAAATGAATATTTTCTTCTCCCCATTTTGGGTGGGAGGGGTTCATGGGCGGAACTAGGGAGGGGCCAGGGGGTCATATGACCCCCCAACCCTGAAATCTGAAGCATGTTAATATTAGTTAAATTTGATCTTTGTTATGAGATGGTATTAATTTATTTGTTTTTTCATATTTTTTCACCTATAATAAATTAACAATATTACTATAAGATAAAATAATATTAAATAAGTTTGATAATTAATTAATTAATATTATACTCATTTGTCTTACTGACTTAATCATACATTGGTTTCAATTTTTTTGTAAATGAGAATAACTTAATTTATTTTCTTGTTTTGAGTGGCTACTCTCAGTTGTCTCCAAAAAAGATTACCAGAACCACAATATAAAGTTTTGAATATATAATATTATAATTTATAATTTATCTATAAAAGTAGCTAATCAGTTGACTAAAAATTCAAAGTTTGATTAATAGTCATAGTTCGGGGAAATTATATATATATATATATATATATATTTAAAGTTATTAGACTCACAACTCATAGGTTTACAATTGTTGGAATAGGATCTCGTGAAATACTATAATTAGGCAAAATAAATTTGAAAGAAGCACTGCAAGCGTCAATAAATAATTTTTTTATTAATCTATTTTGACCCCTCTAAAAATGTTCTGCTTCCACCACCGGAGGGGATACAATAGTATTTCAAAAATTCTAAACTACCCCCGTATAAATTTTGAGTGCTGCAATGTGACCTCCTTATTAAAGGATTATTTAACCCTAAAAATAATAAATAAATAACTTTTTCCACCAAATCTTGGTTAGCTGATACCTGGTAAAATTTCCAGTTCCAAAGTAAAATTAAGATGATTATGCAGAAATACACAGATTTATATAAATCAAGTAATCAATAAAAGATGAACAATCAACTAAACAATAAAATTAGAAATCTACAAAGATATGGGCACACATATAGAGAAAAACAAAGGGAGAGAAAGGGAATATACGGCCTCAGGTTTGCCGATGAGTTTGGCGACAACGGAGGTTGCTTCGGAGAGGATGGAAGAGGTGTCAACACCCTCCAGGCTCACGTTAGTCGAAAGGTTCAGGCAAGGCATCTTCTCTGGCTTATTCCTACTCACTCGCTGCTAAAATAAACCCTTTTGCTCAAATTTTGGAGTCAACTTTTTCTTTTTCTCCATCCACCCATAAATACTGACACTGGTTCGGCAAAATATTTACTCTCTACCCAAAATGCCCTGTCCCTATGACGTCACTATTTTCATTTTGATAGTTCTGCGCAGTACTCTCCCGCATGAGCATACGGTATAATAGTGTTAGTGTTCAATGTTTTAAAATGCGCTAGTTATCTTATATTTATTTAAATAAAATAATAATATAAAATAAAATAATTTATAATAAAAATAATAAAAGTATTTGTTTAAAATTCAAACATATATTTATATTGCTAAGGTCAAAATTCAAACACAAACATGCAATTATTCAAAGTTCAAACATGTTTTTAACGCATTAGTTTTATTCATAAACAAGATTGTTATTAAATAATAAAATTTAAAATTTCAATAATTCAATTCAATATTAAAACTTAATAAATTAAACATAAATTTAAGAATTATATTGAATTAAACTAAATATTATAAATGTATCATCATTTATATAACTTGAAGTTTGTAGAAGTTTAAAAAATTACAACCATAATAAATTATTCATTTTGACTTGATATTGTTCACTTCTTGTCATGATTTGATATGATACAACCTGTATTATGAATATGGTAAATTATTAGAAAAGTAAATATATCAAGATCTGATATGGTATTTGTAATTATTAAAATAAAAAAATCTCTCCGCCTAAACCTAGCCTAATTTTCTGGAGAGATTTTTTTATCGCCTTGGGCCTAAGTGAGGCGTCAGGGGAACCTAACACCTAGGCGGAGCCTAGGCGAAAATTTTTAAAACACTGATAGTGTGACGTCGATATGGAGTTGCGTCAATTATCTGAACCCGACAAGACACCAAAAAAATAGTCGCACAAGCAAGAGCGAGAGAAGCAAGCAAAGTGGAAGACTTTCTCTGGTTTGAGGCTAAACCACCTCTATTAAGATATTAAGATGACAAATTCATTCTTTGTACTATAATTATAACAAGTCACACACTCATATTTCAAAAATACATAAACAAAAAAATTTTGCGGTTAAACTATCAAAATAAAATGGGATTTGCTAGAAATACACGCTCTAAATGATTATAGATTGAACAAGACAACCGAGAAGAAAAGTCTAACATAGATATTGACATGTGAAAAAAATTATGTAAAAATGTCAAAAATATACATAAAAATAATGTTCCCCTATATTCTAAATGTGACGCCCCCAAAATTAGGTATACATCACCCATCTTGGTCGCCGCATACTTATACGTAGATGTAATTTAAATACAACTTACTAACATAATAATGTCAGGTGGTACAATACGACATAAATCGTGAGTTTAAATACAAATATCGTCTACTAGATATTATACAAACTCAAAAAGGAGTCCTCATTACAATTATTATCACACTTTATTTCATTGAAATAAGTGAGGACTACTAATCTTATCTTCGGGACCATCACTGCGTTTCCGACTCGCGTCAAATTTATATTCTCATTTCTTGAAGAATAATTGAAAGAAAGGGTGAGCTCAACTAGCCAAGAAGAAATATTATGACTAAGATAATGCGAGAATAAATTATCAATAGTCTTCAACAATGTTAAAGCGATAAAATACTGATAGACAACCGGTTTAAGCTGCGGTGAATATCAATCCATTAAAAGAGTCAAGTAGAAAATAAAAAGTCTACTATCTTTAGGTTTTAAAAGGTTTTTCAATCATTGTTATAAATTTGAGACTCAGCTTTAATAAATATTCCACATCATCGAATCACCCCTCTACTTACGCCGAGGATATTCTTTAGTATCACGACCACAATTATTCATGCACTACGGCCAAGAATATTTGTGTATTCATTAATGGTCATGATCATGCCAACAATCATTCACCAACGCACTACTACCATCGAGGATTTTTATCACATCATTTGTAACATTACGGCCATGATTACACCGAATAGTCTCTCTCTCGGTCATAATCATACCAAGTCCATCTACGCACTACGTGCCATGCGGATGACTTTCAACATAATATAAACATGAGGATGATGACAATGATATAAGAATTCAATAAAACAAGTTTAAGAATTATTTTATCCGGGAATTATTAACGCCCAAATTCAAGAATGATCGGAAGAATATTTTCGGGAAAGATCTTTGGATGAAACGCAAATATCGAGGATATTCCACTAATTTCATGGAGTATAGAAGTCAAAGTTTTAACTAATTTGGGTATAATAAAGAATGGAATAACAAAAGAAATCATCATGCACGCGATGAATCGCATGCAGATAAAAGTTATTCCAACGTAATAATAAAGAATCGGAACTGAGGAAAAGGTGAAATTACACAAGCGAGGATGTTCCAACAGAATAATAAAGATGGAACCAGATCCGGTGTAAAACACACGAGATAGGATATTCAACAAAATAATAAAGAGCGGAACCAGTCGGTGTAAAACACACATGCATGAGGATGTTCCAACAGAATAATAAAGAGCGGAACCTGTGGGTGTAAAACACATGAGCAGGATGTTCCAATGAATAATAATAAAAAGACAGAATCAGTGTCGGTGTAAAACACACGCAGCGGGATGTTTCCAAAGAATAATAGAAGAATGTCACAAGTATAGGGTAAACCACTTATACTGAGTTATTCCAAGCAGAATAATAAGCAAATGGAATAACAATGATTCTCTTCACGACTAAGAAAGAATAACACCCCTTACTTTTGGTAAGAGATTGAATCTTTCGCAAAGATGTAGAAGAACAAAATACTCTTCTTCTTCTTTCTCTCTTATCTCTCTATACTTTTCTCTCTATAACTTGAATGAATTCGTGAAAATAATGAAGCCCTCAGGCCTCTATTTATAGAAGATTTCTAAACTTAAGACTTAGATGTGAAAAGCGCAGTGAACTGGACGATTAATGATGTGAAAAGAAAAGTGGTTTGGCGCTCAGAATAATGTGAAACGACAAGTGGTTCGACGTCCCAGTAAAGGTAATTACTATTAACTTGAAGGTAAATACTATCGACAAAGGTATATACTATTCACAAGGGTAATTACTTATCGACGAAGGTAATTACTTATCGACGGAAGGTAAATACTATTCACAAGGGTAATTACTATTGATTTGAAGGTAAATCTATTATCGACGAATGTAATTACTATTCACAAAGGTAATTACTTATCGACGAAGAAGACTCTCTTAGATGATGACATATGAGCCCCCATAAAATAATCAAACTTATCACAAATCATAACACATATTTAATCTTTCAACAATTATTAATCATTTATAACTTGTCGCCTCAATTATTGATTTAATACTATAACATATTATCTGAGATGATATTGTGATAATAATTGAATCAATAATATAAGAGATATGATGCGAAGAATTATCGTAGAAGAATAATTGAAGATAATGTTGGTGACTTTCACGTAAGATCAATAATCAATACCGTAGTGTCTTCTTATCACATTCAGACATATTCTTTCTTTTACCACGCAAGTAGTTCAGCAGCTTTTAACAGTAACACCTCCGCAGTTATTTTTATAAAATATTTTTGTCGCTTTCTCAATCCGACAATAATTACATTGTTATGGGGTCCACCAATGATTGAGCCATTATACGAATATTCCTAACAAAAAAGAATATTTCAGACCAAACGAATATTTTATAACAACTTGCATACTTTGCAAAATTTATAAATATTACCCACAACTATAACATTATATCAAATTTATTTCATAATATTCAAAAATAATATTTATAAAAAAAATTCATCTTTATTTATAAAAGTTGGGGTCTTACACTAAACGGTTATTTAACCTTTCCTCATTTAAATTTCTTATACTTTTCATGTGACTAGTAGGAGTAAATGTCGAAAATGGTTACCCAAACATGTTTAAAAATCTATTTGGCTATTTTTTTATACCGAACCGAACCTCCATATTTATGAAAAAAGTCGTCCATTCACCACCCATTTGAGATTTCTTATGGATTATAATATGACTAAAATTTGATTTGTGCTAGTTTTTAATCTTATTTTGGTTTGTAACTTTAGGACATAAGTTTCTGTTTGGTTAATATAATTTTATTAAAAAAGATTATGTTCAGCTAAAAATGATATTTTTAGTATAATTTTGTTTAACATTTTTCAATTCAAGTGTTTGATTATGATTAAACCCAATAATTTTACTTACACTCTGTTTACGAGTTTTGAGCAGAAAAAAAAGAATAAAAAACTTAAATTGAGCAGTAAAAGAAAAGAATGTAAAACTCAAGTTTTTCTTTTCGTTGTTGCTTTTTGAGTTTTTAATAGAAAAGAATAGAAAATTTAAAATTGAGGCCATGAGTTGTAATTTAAAATTTATTATATTAAAAGTTGAGGATAATATGAGAATTATAAAAATATTACTTATTTCAATTTCTTTTTCGTCAAAATCAGACTAATTTTGAACGGAAAACTTTGGCAAGAAAAGTGGCCAAGTTTTCTATCCATTTCTTTTCTTCTCCGTTTCTTAAAAAATTCAGAAATATTAGAATTGAAAAAAAAACTTAAATTTTCCGTTAATTTTTCATCTTTTCTGTCCATTTTAAAACTCAGATCAAACTTACCCTCCTATTTGCATATATTATTTATCTTTTATGGATATTAATAATTAAGAATCAAGCATAATTATTCGCATCATTTCATTTGTGTGGACCAGCCCAAACCCCCAACCCAATTTGAATTACCTTCCGCAAACGAAAGCACGGCCCAAATATTTTTCTAACCAAGCACTCGTCTTCTTCAACGAGCCGCTGGTGAAGACCGTAACTGAAGAGTTGCCATGGAGGAACAATTTCTCAACGAATTCCTCGAAATCACCAAAATCTCCATATCTGTCCATGCCTCAACTATCGCAAGATCTCTTATCATCAACCCTTCAACTTCCGAACACACCATCTCTTCCATCTTCGAAACCCTAACTTTGGCACTCCATCCAAACCAAAACCCTAACTCTATCTCTCTCCACCACATTTTCTCTCTCCTCTCCTACCTCTCCATCCACCGCCCACATCTCCGTCAGCCCATCTTCACAACTGTCCGTTCTTTCTCTCTCCTCCCCAACAACTCAACTCGGTCCGTCACCGACTCACTTGCTCTCCTCATCTCAATCGCCGAGCTCGACCAAACTTTACTTGCATCAATGGCTGACCTAAGCGAAGGATTATTTCTGTCTCTGTGCTTCCGTCCTTGCATTGCCGTGCGGCATTGGCTTTTACTGAATGCCAAGAGGCTTTCAATTCGTCCGTCTGTGTTGCTTGCCGTTTTACTAGTTTTTACAAAGATCCATTCCTTACATAAGGAGAGTTTCATTGGACGGATTGTGCATTGTTTCTGAGGATGCTATTGTGGTGCCGTTGAGCTTCTGTCTGATATGGAGGATTGTGTTAGACGTTCAGCTGTTCGTGCAGTAAGCCTGATCCTTTATTTGAATTTGTTAATTGTGTTTATCTAATATACAAATGATTCTAATTCAGACTATTCAGTAGTGCTAGTTCACTTCATAGTTGGCATTAAGAATGTTAGTGAACTTGTGATGAACTCAATTGAATGCTACAACAAGATAATACAGAAAATGATACTATGTTACTTTTGGAATTATGTTGTTGCCACATTTGCATCTGGGTTGATGTTTTATTTCATGTGCTTAGCAAAACCAAGTTTGTAACTTGCATCAAATATGGAAGCTACTAATGCCTGAACGTGAGATATAATCTGAGAAAAATAGAAGTTAATGAGATATAATTGTGTTGTAATTCCAGGTTAGTGAGTGGGGTCAATTGCTTGTGGCATTTAGTGAAGGCAAAAGTAAAAGATATTGGTCAGATACATTATTTGAACAGGTAACATGTAAAAAACTTACTGCATTATATGTTATATATAAAATGGGTCAGCAGGAGTTCAGCAGTTTCAGATTTAAAAATAGTCAAGTCGTGCATTGCAGGTTGTACTTTTTGCATACTCTAATGATATCTTTTACATTTTGTTCATCTAAGTATGCATGAAGTACAAGGCTTTATACAAATTTTTTACCAGAAATTACTGCGCCTTCATTTTCTGTATAAATTTACATGGAAGATGAAAATTTATATTTTGAGGCCGCTTCTAATTCCTGCTCAATCTATGGGGTATGAATTTGTGCAAACTATTATATTGGCTTGATTAGTTTAAGAAATAGCATTGATATAGAGTTCATGTAACATTTAGATCAAGTATAGTCTATTAGTTGACAGGGGGGCAGGAAGAGAAGTCCTTATACAACCATTAGTGGGTTGTATTCTGTTTTGGACATTGTAAATCTTAGATTAAGCCGATTTGAGTTTACAACCAAACATGTATACTCATCTCTCTCTCTCTCTCTCTCTCTATTTCATGCACAAAAATTGTTGCTGATCTGATAGGATCAAATTTTTTCTGGGAGATCTGCAAGATGATACAAAATTGTTAATCCCACATCAAGCATTTGGTAGGACATCCTCCTGTCATTTTGTCACAAACTGTCATTTATATGGTGCAGATTGTCTTTTTATGGTGCTATTCTATCTCTTGCAACATTATGTTTGCAGCTTTGTTCAATGGTTAGAGACATGAGTATGGTTGTCAGACTTGAAGCTTTTGATGCCCTTGCAAAGATAGAGATGGTTTCCGAGGATATTTTATTACTAACCCTTTCTAAGAAGGTTAATAAACATATTGAAATACCAGCACCTAGTGCTGTTGGAGCTTTTGTGCACGGACTGGAGGATGAATATTATGAGGTAATTTCGACTTGCTTTGTTTTATTTTTTTATATTTGTTCTATTAATAACTTAATCTTGCTTTGTTTATTAGTTAGGTTAAACTTTAACCTTATGAGATCTAGTCTGTTACTTTTATGCTAAGAAGCTCATATATAATTTCAAAAAAGGTAGGATACAAATATACCTTGGATACATGAAATAATCTATGTATATTTCTCAATATATTTACCATGTACACATAACTATGATTATTACCAATTTACCATCCCCTTTCCTTCTATATACCTTTTAATAAAATCTTTCCTCGTTCTTACTTTAATTTGTGAAAGTCTGGTTCTTTTTTCTCACCTTTATACTTCTTTTATATAAATGAAAAAGTCTTATTTCTACATTAAAAGTTTGTCCATGGACAAACTTTAATGAGTGATCTACAAGCACACGTTCTAAATGAATATTTTTATTTTCAAATTTTAAACATATTGAAAATTGTGCAACAAAGTCTTGAGTATTTGGTAGTATTAGTGTCCAACATGTATCCAATACGGATACTTCATGGTCTTAGTCTCTTAGAAGTGTTTGTGCTTCCAAAGCATCCTGTGCCTTGTCCAAGTTTTAAGATTGAAATATCTGCTCAGAACCATTGTGTCATGTTTACTCTCGTATATCTGGTACATAAGTTCTGTAGCATGCTCCTTTCTCTTGTTGTAGATTTACTTAACTTCATTATTTGCATTGCAAAGAGTTTTGGTAGGTGGCGCTCTGATTATGGCATTTTCTGCTTTATCTGAAGGTACGAAGATCTGCTTGTTCTTCCTTGCATACACTCTCTATCCTTTCTTCTGATTTTGCTTGTAAAGCTTTGAATTTATTGGTGGATGTGTTGAATGATGACTCAATAGTTGTCCGATTACAAGTGTTGGAAACAATGCATCATATGGCAAAATTTGGCCATCTTAAGTTGCAAGAAGCACACCTGGACATGGTAAATTCTGATCCCTTTGAAATTACTGACTTATTATTATCTTCATAGACTGTGTTAATGTTGAATGGATTTGCTTAATTTCCTACTTATTATGAAATTTCAGAACATACATTTTACTTAGTCAGTTCATTCAAATGTTTCCATATAATAATTTTCTTTCTAGCATCTTGTCTAAATGTGTCAAGATTATGTTATCATGTAGTCTTTTGCATGGTTGCATCTATTTTGGGATTGGAGAATTTCATTTTACAGAACTATGTGACATATTTACTTATATATAAAAAAACTGTGTGACATATATTTGGGCATTATTTCCTCCTTGAAATTAGTGACTTGCTTACACTGTTTTCTCATGGTAAATGAAAATCATTGGTTGGGTTTTGCAGTTCCTTGGCACTCTAGTTGACACTTCCACCTCGATAAGATCTGCAGCAAGGAAGATAATTCGGTTAACCAAGCTACATAATTCAGCAATGTTTAAATTATGTGTTAGTGCCCTCGTTGAAAATCTGAAAATGAATCCACAGGTTTGTAGTTCTTAAGACTTAGTTTCTTTACATATAAAAAGTCATACTTCCCTTATAAAGAATTGTCGTAGCTTCATATTAGTGAGCTAAAGTATGGTGTAGCCATTTAGCCTTACTGCTATGATTATTTATCTCGCCTCAGTCTTGTTAGTGCTAATGCTGTTTGTCCTTGTAAAATATTTCAGGACGAAGCTGAGATATTTTCTGTTCTCTTTAATATTGGTCGAAGTCATGGGAGTTATGCTGTCAGCATTGTGGAGGAGGTTTCTCAAGAGGTTGGTTTAGTTCCACATATGTGATGTTATATCAATTGTTTTATACTAGTATTTGCTAACTTTTGCTTTTCTTTTTCTTTTTTTCCCTTTTGACTGAACATGTCTGATTAGACGTTTAGATGTTAATTTGTTCGTTTCTTGCGGATAGTAAACTGCATGCACCTTTGAGTTGCACTCACTGTGGTACATGCACTTTTCACTGTGCCCCTGTATCCGACACCCAACACTCGAACAAGGCTATGGGTACTGGACATATCATTTTGTGCAAGAAATTAGCAAAATTGAGGAGTACTCGTATCGTACTCCTCAAAGTACCCATGTCTGACTGAACACTTCATTCGAGTTCATGTAACTTGGGGCACTCTTAAGTCTTAATTTTTGGAAATATAAATGTTCTTTATGAGCTAGTTTCATTGTATGGGAACTTTTCTCCATTTTGTTGGCCAAACTGCAGTTTTGTATTACTTTGAGTCCAGGATAAGTTAGTTGCTTAAACATCTAAAATTATTAAATCCAATTTATTCTTAGACAATTGTTGGAATGAACACACAAACTTTTATTTGTTTCTTGCTTAATATTATGTGCTACCAGTCAATCGGCCTTTGGAATTACAGGATGTTAGCATTAGTAGATATTGGGGCAAGTAATTCTCAAGCCTATCAGTTTTAACACACTTACCAAAATATAAGTATAAAAAAAAGACTACAAAATAATTTGTGATTTGTATTTTTTTTTTGAATATTATGGGATTGACGTGCAAAGGAAATTTGGTACTGTATATTATACATTCTTACGATGTGTATGTGTGTGTTTTTATCTTAGTATATGCCGTCTTTTTTAAAATTTCAGCATTCCTGAAACAAGTTTTTTTTATGTTTCAGATAGATCTTTTTTTTGAAGGCAGGTTGGGCTTTGATAGTGCGAAAACTGCTTCATTGCTTGTGCTGGCCATCTCCGCTCCTCTGTCACATGAAAAGCATATATGCAGAATTCCACCTAGAATATTTTCTTATGCAGTTACACTGCTGGGGAGAATATCTCATGGTTTGGCTGATGTAATGGACCAGAATACACTTTTGTCTTATTTGTGTAGCTGCAGTAGATCCACCTTTGTTTCTGCCTCAGAGTTGTTCAAAGAGGAGGAGCCATTGCAGCAAATAGTAAATGACGCCTCCAGAATTCATTACCAGGAATCATGGGAAGTGGGAAAAATAAGAAGTTCACATGTAGACGACCAGCAGGAGGTGAATGATGAAGGAAAAGCCTTGGTGAAGCTTATCCTTGCAAATTTCAATAATATCTGGCAACTGATACAATTCGGATGCATGGCTGAAGTACTTAGGACATTGAGGTTATGTTATATTATCTCTTCTTTGCAATAACTAATATTTGCCTAACCAAATGACATAGTCCAATGGTTATCCGTCATCCTAGTCTTACCAAGAGATGAGGGTTTTAGCCTCACTGCATGTAGTCTCCTTCGAGGCTATGAGGCACAATGGCAGTTGGCGAGGATGGGTGGATTAGGGCAGGGAGAATTATATATATATATATATATATATATATATATATATTACCTGCATAATTTAAGGCTTACATTTTCTTTTGCTTGCATCTTCTTTTATAACTAAACACTCAAATTCATTATCATATGCAGGAGTTGGAAACATTTACCACTAAAGCATCCCAATCTTCTGGTGGATTGGTTTTTACATTGAAATATTTACGGGTTGTGAAACTGCTTGGAAAGGTATGGACGCATTTTATGTCTCCAAGAAAGCTCCGCTTTATTGGAACAGAAGAGTTGGGAATTGAATTGGGTAAACTAGACAAAAACCTTAGAGAAATGAAACATACATTCATAGGATTGGATAAAGAAGTGGAGTTGCACATCTTGGAGCTGATACTTGTGACTTGTACACTTAAGTTATCTAGTTTTGAGCTCTCACGTCATCAATCTGCTCTGAAGAAACTATATTCCACAATTTCATGTGTAGAGTTGCTCCTTGAAGAGGGATCCATTGAAGCTTCCAATTTTGTGATAGAAATAAAGAAATCTTTGCTTGAAATTGGCACCTCTGTTGATGGGGAATCCGAGGGTCCATTTCTTTTTAAGAAGTTACTGGAATTTTTCTCTCTGAAGCAGGTTTTGTTAACCAGAGGAGTCAAACATGTAAAGGCAGAGTTAGATGTTGTGGACAATGACTGTGAAAATCCTCTTTCTTATGTATCGGGATTGCCTATAGGCATACCGTTGCAGATGAGTTTATATAACATGGTGGGTTTAAACAGGGTGTGGGTGAGGATGAGGGTGAATAAGGAGGAGCCCAATCAATTTGTTTGTGGATTTGAAAAAATTTGGAGGTTGTGATGAAATCAAGAAGTTGACATTTGTTGTGCCATTCTACGGATGCCCAAAAGCAAAGCATTTCACATTGAGGGTTTCCATAGGTATGGAGTGCTTACCTGAGGGTGATATGTTAAGGAATTATATTGGGCCAAAACATGAGCTTGCATACCTTTGCAAGGAAAAACAAGTGCATCTTTCCATGATTGTCAAGTAGTTGTTTGTGAAAATATGTTGTTTGTTACCATTTTTGATATATAAACTTGGTGAAATTTAAATCTGCAATCTCAATACTTCTTCACTTTCACTTGCAAGTGTTTGTAGAATCTCTCTTATAATCTACAAGTAGAGTAGAGTAGAGGAGATGTACGCTATATCTAATAATCAGTTCAGTTGGGACACTGCTTATTACTCCTTCTTTCAAGGCAAGGCAAGGCAAGGCACGGATCGGATATGTTTTTTATTTTTTAGCAAACTAATTTTGTAATTAAAGCAGACCGACCTTATCATTTGAAGTTTCTCCTAAAGTCAAAAGTTCACCCATCCGAAAAAGCAAAGTGATGATCTGAAAGATTTACTTTTAAATAATTTTACGTATAAAGAGCCTAAGCATAAATTATTTACTTGGAAAGAAAAAGATAGTTTCTTCTACCTTGATCCTTTTGTTTTCACCATCATATAAATTTTGAAAATTGAGTTGATATTTCCAACCTCATTTTCTAAATTTTTCTCTGATTGATCACGTGACGTGAGGAATAAACTAATCAAATAAAAATAAAAATTTGCTAATAAATACCTACTTAACTAAAAGATAAAATTATTTGTTCAAGGGATACAATACTTACCGAGAGTGCATAACAAAAATGGTGGGTTAGAACGTGGTGAGTAAAATGATTATGATTAGTACTAACAAGTGACATGAATGATAACTCACACTTAATCCGCACATAAACTCACTAAAAACAGATTCTTTGTTCCCAAATTTTCTCTCTCTTGTGTTCTCTTACTTAAATTTTGACACATGTTCTTTTATTTAATTTTAGAATTAATTAGTGTTAAGTGAGAGACTATATGTCAAAATTTAAGTGGAGGGACACAAGAGAATAAGAAAATTAGGGACAGAATCTGCTCTCAAACTCACTAGTAATTTACTCCCCCGTTCCTTAATATAAGTCGTTTTAGAGAAATATTTTTTATTCCTTAATATAAGTCGTTTGAGAATTTCAAGTAAGTATTAATTGTTTAGTTTTCAATATTATCCCAAATATTAAATGTAACTTTGGTTCTTCACTATTTTCTGTCCAATAAATAACAATCTCTTATTTTAATACAAGGGCAATATAAACAATTAATATTATAATTAATGCTATACAATTATTACCTTAATATTTGCGTACAACTCTAAAACGACTTATATTAAATAATAGAGGGAGTAATTACAAACCAAGTTGCTTTTAGTCCGACGGTCTCCTCCACGGGTGACACAACCAAATTATTGCATACTGTTAAACTAATTAATTGGAAGATACTTAAATTATTACTATTATTGAATTTCTTTTATGGAGTAGTACTATCTATAGTCCTACTCCTTCCATTTTAGTTTTAGTTTTTAACAAATAAATATGACTTTTAAAACTTAGAACAAGTTCTAGTTTATCTTTTTAATGTTTATACATTTTAAGTTACTCGTACAATTTGAAATGCAAAATGCAATTATTAATTTAAAGATATTTGTTGTGTTAATGTAGTTTGGTTTCCTCATTTTTTATTTATTTGTTACATAAGCATAATTTACTTACAAACTTTGTTTGGAATGGCTAAACCTCTAAAAATATTTTTATAAATTATTGATTAAATAGTTTTAATTTACATAAATACATTTTCCACCTTAAAATTTCATCAACTCTTCCGTATTGGTTGGAGACAAGGTAGGTAGGTCCTATAGTTAATATGCATCCATAGTATAATGTGTTTTTGATATATTTTTTAATATAAATAATAGGATTCACTGTATGTTTATGAAAGGATTATATAAAATATTAATAATAAATGTGAAATATCAGTTCCCAATAATAACAGTACTCCATAATATAATATAGTAATATAATATAATAGCGGAACAATTGTTATTAGGAAGTGATTAGTATAAAATTAATTTTGTTCAATTGATTAATATAATATGGATATATAAGTTGAGAGGTGATTTATTTTACGTGTTATATTGATTAATTAATTATTTTATGATGAAATTAAATTTATGATAATGGGATCCTTATTATCTAAAGGTGATGGACAAATCTTACTATTGAAAAAGCAGAGCAGTGCAGTGCTGCCAAAATGACAAAAAATTCAAACTTAGGAAGCGTGTTTCAGGTGCACTGGGCCCACCAACAAACTTGAGTGAGATAAAAGTAGGAGGGTGGGCCCAGAATCATAAACGAGGGCGCAGAATCCGTGCCTCACCCCAATCCGTCAGCTCAGCCAGCCGCCCAGACCAGACGTGGCTCTTCTTTTTCTCATTTCCCTCAGCTCCAAACCCAACTACAAGTGTGATTCCGAATTTAGTCGAGCCCAATATAACTGACAGTATCGTATTTATATTCTATGAATTTTTTTTAAAGATGCTTAAATTTGTACTCAAATTTAAATATGATTTTATAATTTTTATTCAGATTTGAAGTCGACTCTTTTTATAGTACTACTATTCAAATTTAACTTGAGAACCCATATAAAAAGTTAAAAGTGGAGTATAACACATTAATAATTTATAAAATATTTATAGAATAATTTTTATCTATAGTATTATTCTTTAAAATAATTTAAATTTAAACTTTTAAAACTATAAAAATTAATAAGATAATATTTGTCACTCTAATCAATTGATGAACATATACATTAATCAATAAATTTTTTTACTTCTTATAGTATGTGGAGAATTTAATTATTAAATATTATATATTAACAAAATGATATTTTTCTATTTACTTTATTTATTTTATTTTTTCTTTTTTGTGCAAAATGTACTTCTTTTAAAAAGAGGAGGAATATAACAGTATGAAGTTTAAAACAATCCTCAAAAGAAAGTAAAATATAAATTTCACACGTATTAAGAAAAAATAAAAATAGAAAAATAGAATAAATAAAATTTTAAATTTATCTCGTGGTCCATAAAATTTATAAAGTAATGACTAATGTTGCTTTTTTTTTTTATTAATAAACTACACTAAATGACATAATTACTCCACTCTTTATGTATTTTATGTTATTTTTGAATAGAAATATTTGTACTTTTAATTATTTTTTGAGGATAAAAAGAATAATAAAAAATCATGACTTATATTCTTATTTATTTTTGACAAACTTTCAAAAACATAATGTATAATTATGATTTAAAATATCGAGGCAATTATTTCAAATAGTACAAATATATACACCAAAATTGAATGGTAAAGTCACTAAAGCAAACTCCTATCCATCCCCATTTGCAACTTACCTTCATTTTCCCCCTAAGAAGCTTTATTAAAGTTCAAAAAAATCTTCCAACTTGAATCGCGGCTAATCTTTTGTCTCCACAAGCACAATAATATTTATGTACAATCTCTCTCTGTTTTCTCTGTTCCCCATCCCTTTCTCTTTTCCCCTGCAACAACCACGCTTATTATTAAGCTTAGGAAACACCTCTGTCATTCATCAGACAATCGAAAGCACTCCTCTCTCTCTCTCTCCCATAGAATCAAACCATATTCGTATCTGTAAATCTGAAGTTTGCATTTTGCAATCTCTTCTCTCAAAAATACCATCTGGGTATCTCTCAAAATGTCTAAAATGGAGGCCTCTTCATCACCCATCTCGATTAATCAAACCCTCCTACACAAGGACCAACTTCCAGAATCCTCCCCAAAACCCCAACTTTTCAAGAAAAGCTTGGTCTCTTCTTTCATGGAGGCAGCCACACTCCGTACACCCTCTTTCAAAGAAGACACCTACTATCTCACTCATCTCAAATCATCAGAGAGAAAATCCCTAAAAGAGCTCAAAGACAAACTCATGGCCTCTAATGGACCTGATTCCATGTGGGGCATTCCACTTTTAGGTGGAGACGAAAAAGCTGATGTGATTCTCTTGAAATTTCTAAGAGCCAGAGATTTTCGAGTCCAGGACTCACTTCACATGTTACTGAACTGTCTGTCTTGGAGAAAAGATTTTGAGGCTGATACTATTGTGGATGAAGATTTGGGCTTTAAAGAACTTGAGGGCCTTGTGGCCTATATGCATGGTTATGATAAGGAGGGACACCCAGTTTGTTATAATGCTTATGGAGTTTTCAGAGATAAGGAAATGTATGAGAGGATTTTCGGGGATGATGACAAGTTGAAGAAGTTCTTGAGGTGGAGGGTTCAAGTTCTTGAGAGAGGTATTAAGTTATTGCATTTCAAGCCTGGTGGTATAAACTCCATTATTCAAGTTACTGATCTCAAAGACATGCCTAAAAGAGAGCTTAGGGTTGCCTCTAAGCACATTCTAACTCTATTCCAAGATAATTACCCAGAAATGGTTGCCCGTAAGGTATTCAAGATTCTAACTTTTTTAAAATTTGTCCTATTTTTTTTATTATTGGGGTTTTTTTTTTTTTTTGGGGGGGGTCTGATCTGAGGCGAGTCTTTTTAATAAATTGTTTCATTTTGGAGTACAGATATTCGTCAATGTGCCATGGTACTTCAGTATGTTGTATTCGGTGTTCAGTCCTTTTCTAACCCAGCGAACTAAGAGCAAATTTGTCATCTCTAAGGAAGGAAATGTTGCAGAGACCCTTTACAAGTTAGTTGCTTGGCTCTTTTTTTTTTTTTGGGGGGTGGCGGGGTTATTATTAATTTACCTGTTACCATCCATAATGCGTCTGCCTCAATTTCCTTTACAAGTTCGTATCTAAATTTCCTATTTGTAGCATTAACATTTGTGGACTAACTATCTTCTGCCTCAATTTATTGCTCGTTTTACTCCTTTTTTGTTTTAATGTAAATAAAAGACCAATGTCACTTGTTCAGCTCATCTAATTAGACTCATTGTGTTATAATTAATTCCTGTGTTCGCTTTCTGATCCTCGCTCAGTCTTTAATGCATCTGCTGCTTTTGTGTTATTTCTGAGTTTACTGGATTTAGAGTTAACATTGGTTATAACTCATGAGCTGTCTTGTGCCTCCCTTTAATTTTTGTTTTGTTTTCTGTCTGAAAAAGATACAATTTTTATGGTCCAAACCATAAAATTTGGCATATTTTAGATTTTGTTATATGAACTGTGTTCTTATACTGTGTTCAGGTTCATTAGGCCGGAGGACGTTCCAGTCCAGTATGGGGGACTGAGTCGACCCAGTGATTTGGAGAATGGTCCACCAAAACCGGCATCTGAGTTCACTGTCAAAGGAGGAGAGAAAGTGAACATACAAATTGAGGGCATTGAGGTTCATTTAATTATTTCTTAGCTCTCCCATTTTGTTCAAAAGTTGATTTTTTTTTCCTTTCAGATTTAAAAGTTAAACATGTCTGTCTCCCCAAGTAACTCATTGATCATGTTGCTAGACATTTTAATACCAACTTTTAGCATGAAATTAAAGATAATAATTAGTGGTAGGAGGTATTTTATTTATTACTTGCTGTTGTTTGTTGGGTATTATTAGGCTGGTGCCACGATAACATGGGACATAGTGGTGGGAGGGTGGGAACTGGAATACAGTGCTGAGTTTGTGCCCAGTGCTGATGGAGCCTACTCCATTGCCGTTGAGAAGCCGAGGAAGATTACCGCCACGGAAGAAGCGGTTCACAACTCATTTACAGCTAAAGAAGCCGGCAAAGTGGTGTTATCGGTTGATAACACCACCTCCCGGAAAAGAAAGGTTGCTGCCTATCGATATGTTGTCCGCAAATCTACTGCTACTACTACATATTAATCTAGGATTAATAAGGAATCGACTTTGTGTCATTTTGTTTAGTTTGATTTTGTTCCTTTTTTATTTTATTTTATTTATTTATTGAGAATTAAGATAAATGTATGTGATGGTACATTATATCTACTATACACCACTCTACTTGAGTTGTGAGTACTAATGGTAATGTATAAATGGTGATGCTATCTATGATGATAACAGTAAAGAAGAAAAGGGTGAATTAACTTTTGATAATTCTCGTTCACATTTCTCTTGAACAATGTGGGTTGTTAATAATGAGTAAGAAAATCACATGATGCATATGATTACTCATGAGTATAGACTCTGTAGTACAAAGAGTTTTCTTTAGTTTGGTGGTGGTTGGGACAATGAATGGGAGAGAATTGTTTTTCCAGGTGTGGAAAGGGTTTTGATTGTTTGGTTTATGGGTTTGCAGTTGCTTATATTTTTGCTTTGGGAATTGGGAATGGTCCTTGAACCATCCATAGCCATTAGCCATTAGCCATTAGCCATTAGCCATTAGCCATTAGCCATTAGCCATTAGCCATTGGCATCAGCATTAGCCTGGCCCTGGGGTTGCGTTGTTGGGGTTCTGGAAGGTTATGATATTTTCAAAGGGTGTTTGTTGGTTGGTGATGAAGTGAGTCAGGTCAGTTGTGGGCAGAGGGAGGGAGCGTGTTGTGTTGTGTTGTCAAATGTTGGATGAGATTTTGTTTTACTACCCCCTGCCTTGCCTGCATCATCTTGGCTTGGGTACAGCAATGATTCCTTGACCTTTTACTTTTCCTGCAGATTTGTGATTACTACTACTCCATAGTCCATACAATAATAATAAAACAACTGGGGAGCGGTAAATAAGAAGTGACTGAATGCATTATTTTCTTTTTACCATTTACATCCCACATTACCACTATGAAGCTAAAATTGAATAAAATTTCTTTCATACTTTCGAGTCTTCGAGATATAAAAATTTATTGCATGTTTTTTCTACTTAATCTCTCCCCCGGGAACTTGTAGCCCTATAATTAAGTGATTTTATGGATACATTTCATAAAATAATTGAAGCACAAAGCTTTTAATTTCACAAAAGATGTTCGAAGTGCATATTGTATTTATAAAAATTATATTTATCCTTTTCTTTATCACTCAACTTTATCTTAAAAGTACTTGAGTAGAACTTTTTTTTATCTTTTTTTATATTATAAAAAAAAATTCATCTTACTTAGGTGAGGTCATTATGGATAAAATGAGAATTTTTATATTTGTTTTCTTTTGATTTGTGTGAAAATTATATTTGAGATATTTTTATGGGATAACTGAAGTAATTAAAGGTGAATAAATATGGTTCTACTTATTTCATTGTACGTTCACATTTTCTGGTACAGTTATATACAGTAAGTAGTACACATTGTGTCTGTACATTACATGGGGAAGAGATTCAATTACCATTAAATTAACTTCATGATAAGTTGGTTAATTGACCAATACAGTATTGACACGCAGAGAGATCATTTCTTAACTTACGTATCGATACTGTATTGATCAATTGACTAAAATTAACTTCAAATTCCACGGGAGAGATATACTCTTTGGGACACTCTCATTTTCAAGAATCGGTAACGCAGACACAGACAGACTTATGGGCCGTAGATTTTCAAAAACGTGCATTATATTTATAAGTTCCCTTGACCCGTTGGTTTATGCATATGTTGGATAGCTAATGGACCGTAGAGTGGTCTATACATTTTCATCCTGTTTTTGGAACTTTCGATACGCAGGTGGAAGGTGATCTTCTCTGCGTGTCAGCACTTTATTAATTATTTGATCAACTTATCATGAAATTAACTAAGTATCTTAGATCAGGTAAGCCCTCAGCCTCTTGATCACTTGGTAATTTTTTGATTTGAGAACATGATTTGATAATTCCACATGGATGGTCCACATGTTAATCAATAAAAATTGTCAAATTAACTAATATGTAAAATTTACGTGTGAAAATATATAAAAAAAATATAAAAATATCAATTTCCTTAAGTAATCAATCATATGCACACTTTATTTGATGTCACTATGGAAAGATGGTGTTATATACTCCCCAAACACATGCACTTGTTATAGGAAATTGTTGAATTGGTAGTGAGCGCGGTGGGTGTAGTCTGGTTGGTTACCTTTTGATCCCCTACTGTGCTTTCAGTCCGTTCGGAGTCTGGATTTTGCAGCAAGCCTTCTCTTTTCCGGTGGAGCAGAAGTTTCTGTATACCAAAAAGAAAATATAATTAGCAATTTCCAAAAAAACAAGAAAAGTTTGGCTAGAACTAAAGATATTTCTGATAGAGTATGACCCTGGTTGTTTAATTGTTGATTCTTCCATATATAACTAAAGCTGCCATTTATATATATGTATATGTATTTTTTTTTTTGGGGGTGGGGGGTGGGGGGGTGGATGGGAGGTAAAGAAGACTAAGATCTAGCAATTAACCAGGTAGATGAGCTTGTGTTATATATTTGTGATTTAATTTGAACTACAAAGAAGCGATCAAGACTATTACATTTGTCCATATCCGAGCCAACGGTTGTAATAAACTGTAAATTTTTTGTTGGGGTGAGTGGGGGGCTTTGAAAGCCAGCAGGTTCTTGGTCTGAACTATGCTGCTGCACCACCATCACAGCTGCCTTGCTCTTGATATCCGGAGACACCAATATATCTCCAATAATTCCCAAATCTGATATTTTCTCACTCCAATCATCAAGCCCCAACATGGTTGGCCATTCAGCATTGTGCCTTCTCCCAACCATCAACAGATCATAATCGACACGGTTCAAAGATTGAAGCACGCGAACTGTTTCAGTTCCTTCCCTTGCACCTTCAACTTTATAAGAAACATGATTATTTTATATATGTGAATCTTTGAATCGATCAATAGCAGCTAAATCTAACTTCTTATCAACTAAGTCTCCAGTACTGTCATGGCTGGTATCAGTTATATGTATGACTGTGAGACTGATGTTGGGCTGCTCGCACATTCTGCTACCGTATATGAGTGCCTCGCGATCATCAGCTCCTCCTATGAAGATCAAGCATGCATGGAAGATAAATAATGAGCTGACTGCGACCCTGGAGTCCTTGAGAGCCCTGCGGTCCACTAGGATTGCTACTGAGCACGGTGCATTCATAAGAACATTTATGTTCATTGCCCTTATTGAAGGGCCACAAATCATGTCCTGTGAAAGGATAATGAGGGATGTACCTATTGAAAAGAAACCCGTTTAGTTACAAGTTAAAAACTTGTTAAGTTTCCAACTGTTCTAAAAGCCTAAGCTGTTACCTTTTTCGAGTGCTAGTAAACATATATCGTTGTGGATGGTAGCGAAAGGTGCAACGGAGGTGAAACACTGCACGTTGACGAGGCCTTGGTTGCGTGTTTCGTACTGATAAAACGCTTTGATGATACGTTGAGTTTTAGTTGATCTAGAAGAAGGATTTCGTTTTAACTTGTGACTGATGAATAAAGGTATGGTTTGACCTACAAGTTCGACCAGGTCTAAAACATAAGCCTCAATGGGGCTTTTTTTGGTGGCATTCGAGGCTTCTAAGATGTTGATCAAGGTTGGGACACTATCCTCTTGATGAATACATGCAAGAATTCCAAACTGAACACCGTGTCGAGTCTCTTGAATCCTTCGTTTTTTGTAGGTTCGATATTGCCTTAAAGGATTATAAAGCAATACCACCAAAGGTGTTACAACAGCTAATATTACAACTGCCATGAGCACTATTATACTGAAGCACTCGGTAGATAATTTCTGCAAACAAAAGAAAGAAAGAAAGTAAATTAAGGGCCAAATATTTGAATCAAAATAATTAGCACAACATGTATACTTACTTCCGTTCTCTCTGCTATACTGAAAAACTGGATATCAAAAATGCCTTGGCAACTCAAGAGTAGGCCAATCAAGAAAGCATCCATGGGAGGAATGTTCCAAAAGGTCGATGGTAACATAGTTCCTAGAAGTTTACTCAGGAAGCCCATAACAACAAAGAGCTGGACATGTCCAACAGTGCGCAGCGACCTTATTTGGCGGAGATCAACTCTCCGGCCAACATTCACAATAAACGAGGGCAAGAGGACTCCAGATATAAAGCCCTCAAGCTTGTCCACTAAGCCTGACTGCAAGGAAGAACCATCGGGCACAGCCAAGCCCAGTAAAATAGACGCAAATACGGGATGCATTCCGTTCATGTCAGAGTATAAAGCCACTCCAAACACCAGAAGAGTGATTATACAAACATATGATTGTTTCAAGGTCTTCTCTTCTGGGGTTCTTCTTATCATCCAGAACATAACAGGCCGGACCACATAGATGGTGAAAAGTATCAAAACTAATCTACATAATGGTGTTAATAATGTCAAAACTACTTTACCCTCGACTGCTTCTGGGGTTCTTCTTATCATCCAGAACATAACAGGCCGGACCACATAGATGGTGAAAAGTATCAAAACTAATCTACATAATGGTGTTAATAATGTCAAAACTACTTTACCCTCGACTGCATCACGCACAGTTCTTAGAACTATGATCAATACCCAATTGCATATCCCAGATATCATTGAAGACGAAAGCGCAATTCGGCCAAGGTCTGTGTTAACAAGCTTCTGATCAGTAAGAATGGTAAACACAACATTAAAATTAATCAATGCTTCAAGGCCAGTTACAACTTTCAAAGAATTGTAATCCTTGTCCTCCACTTCTGCGGTTTTCTTTAGAGCAAAAAGCCCAAATACATTGATCGCCAGGGGAAAAATGCTAGTTGTGACTCCCACAGCAAGTGATAGTCCTCTTGCTCTTTTAACCACATTCAGATCGGTTCTGAGTCCTATTCAGAAGCTGAAAAGTATCATGCCTAGCGATTCATAGACGTCGAGCACCATCATACCTTTCGACGAGAACAACGTTTCATAGAATTTTTTGTTTTGTCCAAGACCCGAAGGGCCAATGATAATCCCACTCTGATTAACATAAAATTTATTATTGTTAGGAAAAATGTGACATTGCACAAATTAAGCACATAGGTTGGTTCTTTTACTACTTGTAATATCAAGAGTCTAAAAAGCTAACTAGCTGTCTGTTTTTTTTTTTTTGTTTTTCTATGGACAGACAAATGGAAGGGAGGAAGAAGAAAAGAGATCTGGAGATTACAAGAATGTCTGCAACTTGTTTAGGCTGTCCGAGAGGCTTGAGGATGAATTGCAGGACTCCGGATAGAAGGGAGACTAGACCAAGTTGCAGCAACAGAAGGGGCAAGGTGGACCGAGTCGGATTTTGGCCAGCGAAAAGACCACTAGAAATCACTTGCATTGTAAATTTCTCGCAATACACAGGTCCCTTGAGGTAGTCCATGCCAAAAGTCGAATTTGGTGATTTTTCCATCTTTGTTATTGCCAAGAGAAAAGGCAGAGGTAAAAGAGAAGAAGATGAATGAGAAGAATTTATATTCAGGGTGAACGTAGCTAGTGTTATTCTCTTTCAGATTACATTACAATAGTGAGTAAAAATATATGTGGCTGAAATGTACAGCATTTGCAATGTTTTAGCTATGAATTGATGAGTTTTTAATCTTTGACCAACATTATGTGGCTTGCAAAGTGACTATTATAATTATTAAGTACTATCATTTTTTGACATGTTGCATGAGAAAAACAAGCCGAAGTTTGGGGTAAGAGATCAATCATGGTCATGCAAAATACCAAATAAAAAAAAAATGGGAAATATACATGACACTAGTTGACTACAATTTTCAATTTCAAGGGTCAATTTTTTAAATCTTAAAATATTCAAGATAATTAAGAATTAAGTAGAAACAATTATATTGATGAGATTGAAGTTGCCCTCATTCCTGGCTTACTTTGAGACGTCCCAAAATGGAAACCAAGGCAATTAAAGTGGGACGGAACATATCATTTAACAATAAATTTTCTTTTTTGTATGATAATGACAAAATAATAATAATAATAACACCAATAATTTCGTTGTCTTTAATTCAAATCAATGTTATATTATTCGTCTATTTATAAAAAAGACAATAAAAAATAATAATAATCTTATATGCATACTTTAAAACAGTGGCTAAAACAAGCTAAATGGAGTACACATTATGCTAAGGTTAGGTAAAAGTGCTTCTATTTATATACACTCCATTGTTCACCACCACAAAAACATACTCCCTCCTCTCAGTAAAAAAATACTAGTACCTTGGTTTTTTACCACCTATACTGGCCTTGCTACTATTCACATTCCGGACCTTATCAAAGAATCTCATGAATTTTTAACTTATAATACCGCAAATAAACATATCATATGTACAAAAGAGACTAATAAATCAGTTTTCAACAGATATAGTCCCTTGAAGGTCTACGCCTATTGACAATGAGGCCAGCTCGATGAGTGTATGCAGAATCTTTATGAGCAGTTTGAGGATTTGAGTCTGCCTTAACATCACAATTTAATACAGTTTCGAGTCCATCCTCAGTGGCCAACTTACGAGGTTGAAACTGAGGTCCAAGCTCCGAGTAATTCAAACTGAGGTGTGTTACTTCTGACATGGATTTAGTTAGATTAGGATGCTGAATTTTGAAGAACAAGCATATTGCCGCACAATCATCCACTTTGGCGCTTGGGAATTTGTATTTCCATGCACGAACAGCTCGATCTACCAATAGTCTAGCTGCCATGGATCGCTTCCTTGCTGAAGCAACAACCCGAATTACTTCATCATTTGACAACACATCCCATATCTGCATGCAACAAAAACACAAGTTTCTTCAATATGACAAGAGCTGTCAAGAAGATATATATATATATATATATCAGTTGTAAGTTCTTGTTATATTTACCCCATCTGTTGCTAGGACTGCGAATTCATCCTTTTCTGTAAGCTTTCTATAAGAAACTTCAGGAACTGATATGAGCCCGAAATCTTTTAAGCAAAAATCTCCAAAAGCTCTTGCCATGGCAAGACCAGGACAATCTTGATCAGGCATCCAAACTCTAAACACACTTGGTTCTTCCTCCATTGCCAAAACTCTTCCATTACACTTTGTAATTCTCTCGCATTCACCTAAACACATAATATCATAATCGGTACATAAAAATCTTAATTTAGACCAAATTTTCTTTTTTCTTCTTTCACATAGAAGAAGTGAGTACAGAACACCTACTTGGAAGATTTGGTTTCAAGTCTACAGTAAGTTGGACAGGAACAAGTTGATCTCTGTTGCCTCTTGTGCAAAGAATTGCACGAGAATCCCCCAAGTTCGCAATCATCAAGTGCCTACCCTGAAAAGTTCAAGAAACAAAAGATTTAAACCAAAAAAAAATGATTAACATCGACACTCATTTACTGCAGATCAAGTAAAAACAATAACTATACCTTTCTAAGAATCGAGACTGCTGTTGCGCCACTGCAGTAGCTATCAATCATATCCTCAGCTTCAAGATCTTCATCCATAACTCTGAAGGACTCAATTAAACTCGACTTTACTAAAGAATAGAGTGGACCATGATTATCATTATCAGCAGGATCGTCATTGTTCTCAGTGTCTGAACCAACAAGTTTGTTACTACCATTTCTTGTATTAATCTGTGGTTGTTTGAGTGATGCCGAAAGCTTTGAGGGTAAGGTATCGCGCACATGACGCGCCACCTTGTGACCTGAGGGACCATGTCCATCAAACACACCACAGAAAATCGCATCTTTGTCACCAGTAAAATTCTGAGAAAAATACAAGAATCAGCAACATGGGCTATTATTCTTCAACAATCATATTGAACAAAGGAGCAAGTTTAGGGATTTATATCGTAATCTCATACGTCACTATTGGGGCGAGAATATTTAGGCTCGCAGTGGGCCATAGTCCACGTGGAGGAATTTTACCCGAATCTATTTTGGCAGTTGTATTTTAAGGAACCAAAGATTCCTAATTATATTTGATTTCCAACTTCTAAGGAAGGAGTCAGGATACGATTTGATTTTCTTTCTTTAAAAAGATTGACTATAATCGTATTAAGGTATTGAGGAATCAAATTCCTAAACAGAAAGGGTTTGGAGAAGGTGGTGTGATCACTATAAATACACGGCTATACCCTTATTATCAAGTACAACTTTATTCTACAGCATTAGAGCATTAAGCCTCCATTGTTAAACTTTATTCTGTACGTATTTTCACACCAGAACTATCCCCGGCCGGCCAAGCCATCAAGCTTTTGGTGTGACTTCGTTGCACAAATTTGACGCGCTTTGATGATTGGAGCGCGTGGACGAATCTTGGCGTTAACAGTCACCATATTTGAGGAACGAGGTAAATAATCTCAACAAAAAGTTCTTAAACTAAGGGGGGTGTATTGAATTAAGATTTTTAAAGACTTTTTTTAAGTGATATACTTTTGTAGAATTTGTGGGATTTTAATGACTTTCAAAGACTTTAAAGACTTTTTTAAAATGACTTTTATAGACTCTATGAAATAAGTAACAGATTTTTATAAACTTTTTATCAAGACTGTGATAGACTTTTTTATACTTCTAATATATTTTGCAACTTATATTAATTATTAATTAGCCCATGTGTACAACATCTCCCTCTTTTTTCATGAACTAGAGTAAATCTCATTATATTATTGTGGCATGAGATTTTATATATGTTGAAGGCGTTCATATTATTCTACTCATTTAATAATACATTTAGATACTCGGATACCAATTAAACTTTAGAAATTACAGGCGCAATACAAAAATTAAACTCACTTTTCATTGAGCTATATATACTTTATGCATATGCGTACGCTTATTTGGAATTATTATTTTTCATTCCAATCTACAAAAGTTGTCATCAATACTTATTTACGTAACTAGCAATTAAAAAAATAATATAAACATTTGCAATATATATCGATTTCTATTCAAATATTTGAATATTACCTCGTTTTAGTATCAAAATTTGCAAATAAAAATAATATATACTTGTTTCATGTATATTTTAAAATAGCAAGTTATTTTTCAAATAAAAAAATATTTTTTTATTTATATTCTTTTTAATAAATTTTTAGTTTAGTAATGTAACATAATAATAAAATTATGATAAAAAGTTGAAGAACTTATATATTTTATACAATTATATATCACTATAAAGTACGTACTCTATATAAATTACTTTCCTCTCTCACTTTTTTTTTTTCTTCATTTAACTCTCGATTCTAAGTTAATTTACTTAAATTATAAAATTTTAAAATATTGTGTATTTATTTTATTTTTGAAATAATAATGTGTGTTTATTATTAAATAACAAGTAAATTCAAAATTTAAAAATTTTGAATTTTTATCGTTGACTACTAAAAAACAAAATAAATATTTTTTTTTTGTGGGTACAATGAGAAGTATTAATTATTCTAGATTATAAAGTAATTAGAAATATTGGATTCATGTGAAGTAATTAGAAATATTGGATTCATGTGAATTATATTTTAAATTTATTTAGTTTATTAAGATGAGATATGAAAATAGCAAGTTATTTTTCAAATAAAAAATATTTTTTATTTATATTCTTATTAATAAATTTTAGTTTAGTAATGTAACATATAATAAAATTATGATAAAAAGCTTGAAGAACTTATATATTTTATACAACTATATATCACTATAAAGTACGTACTTTCTATATAAATTACGTTCCTCTCTCATTTTTTTTTCTCTTCATTTAACTCGATTCTAAGTTAATTTATTTAAATTATAAAATTTTAAAATATTGTGTATTTATTTTTATTTTTGAAATAATAACGTGTGTTTATTATTAAATAACAAATAAATTTAAAATTTTAAATTTTTGTCGTTGACTACAAAAAACAAAATAAATATTTTATTTTTGTGGGTACAAAGTGAGTATTAATTATTCTAGATTATAAAGTAATTAGAAATATTGGATTCATGTGAAGTAATTAAAATATTAGATTCATGTGAATTGTATTTTAAATTTATTTAGTTTATTAAGATGAGATATGAAGTCTTTAGAAATCTTTAGAGATTTATGGAGGACTTTGGATATGGGTTGATAGTTATAAATCTTCTTCTAAAGATGTCAAACTCTACCATTTAATAGAAATCAAAAGTCTATGACTTTTTGAATACCAAAATACTTTTATAGAATTTGTAAAAATCTTAATTAATACTGCACCTAACTTTTAAAAGACATTAAAAAGTTGTAATTGAATACCACTAAACTTTTATAAACTCTTTAAATGTCTTGATTGAATACAACCAAACTTTTAAAATCTTTAAAAGTCTTTAAAAATCTTAATTGAATACACTCCCCTAACAATCTGACAAAAGCAGAAGCCAACATTTTTTGGTAACAATCTTTTTTGTTCTTGGGAAAATGGTAAAGGGGGAGTTAAGTGTCAGCAGATAATGAAATCATCAATTAGATGAAAATGCAGAACGTAAAACAACATTATATCGAGAAAGGGGTCTCCTCGATTAACCATTAGAGTTTTTTTGACATAATGGAAAAAGTAAGATGATGATAAAGAATATCCACAACACCAAATGGAAGGAATAAAATCAATGAATTTCAATCAACTGATATAAGTTCATGCATATATAAAAGAGCAATGTGGGTTATGTTTCTTTCCAGGAAAAGGTATAAAAAAAAAAAAAAAGAAGAAGCGGGAATGAATAAAATAAATAAATTACCTCCCAAACAGTCATAGCATCTTGATTAACCCCTTTTTGGCCTTGTTGGGTAAACATTGACATAAATTTAGAGGATCCTTGTACCCTGACATGTGCCCCATAATCTCCATGGCCTACAATAACCTCCTCACCTTCAATCTCTCTTTCATCCTCATCATCATCCTCAACTGGGTACTCATCAAATTTCTGACCCTTCATTATTTGACATGTACAACAGGCACCCATTTTTCCCAACCCTCTTTCAAAAATTGGTCAAGACCCCACCAAGTTTTCCCGGGAAAAAGAATCTCAGAAGATTTCTTGGTGATATGCAATTGAATTGGCTTGGTGTATAGAAATGGAGATTAGTACTGCATTTGTGTTGTGTATTCAAAAGACAAGAAGATGAAGAGGCATATTTATGAATTTATTTTGATTTTTCGAAATCATGATGATTATGAAAGAAGGTACTACTAATGATACAAATTGATTGCCAAATTGGCGAAGCTTTTCTTCAACATTGACCTCTCTCCCTTATCCAAGATTACCCTCTTTTTTTTTTCTTTTTTTTTTTTTCTTACGATTGATTTAGCTCCCCTTTCTACGGATGTATACTTCTTCCTGTCATTACATATAAGCTCTGGATAATTTTAGACAAACATTATACCCTTACCCTATCAATAACGTTAACAATTTTTCTGTATCTTTATATTGTAAGATTTTTTTTTTTTTGGATTTGGCTCTTATACGTTACACATTTCCTCCAATTGCATCTAAGATACCCTATTTTTTACTGTAACAATTTTGTAACCGTTGATGATATTAAAATTAATTCTACCAAAAATAAGAATTATTAAAAATATTTTTATCGTTAAATTTTTAAAAAAATTCAACTACTGAAATTTTGATAAAAAAAATTCACACGATTGATTAAAAGGTGTCGGATTAGTTTTATTTTTGGAACAATAATACTACTCAATATTATAAATTAATTGATCGGTGTGATTTCAATTATTCCATCTAAAACTATAAAAATATAATGTATTGAATGGAATTAAGAGAGAATGTGTGATAGACGAGAGCCAAATCCTGCGTCGGATGATTTTGGAATATGCTATAGAAAAATTTAAGAGTGTAAAAAAAGGATCGTGTAAGCGTATGAAAATTTATATTTAATTTGAGATGGTGAGAGACAATTATAATTACCATATAAAAGAAGTAAATTTTCAACCATTCAAGTTTATTTATTTATTTCATTATTATAAAATGGTCCATACATCATCAAATCAATAAAATTTACATAATCTCATATATATTTTTTGGGTATTCTTTGTATTGGGAGTAAAAAAACTCTATAACCGGACTTTTTCTTAATCCTATAAGATTTGCTACTAGTATTCCTTTTTTCACTAACTTTTATACCACTTTTGTCATTTTCATTTATTTTTAGTGAAATGTTAATGGAACATCTAAAATGGGATAGTACAAGTACAGAAAAGAAAAACGGCCGACAAAAGGGTTAAATACATTTTTTTACTATATTCAACCTCGATTTACAAATATATTATTGTACTAAAAAATTTAACGGTCAACTCATTAAACTACACATTATTTATAAAAAGTGATAGAATTATCTGTGTCCATTAACCATTTAATAGAAAATTGACGTGACAATTTATTTACATTACTTACGTGAATTAAATGTATAATTTAAAGACTTAAATTGCTGGGTTGTATAAAAATTGTATCTTTATACTGCCAAAGACTTATCAAAAACCCTAAATCTCCAAATCAGTCCCAAATCGATTCTAAATTAGTTCCTCATCCATCACCGAGAGCGATGAAGAAGAAAAGACAATTAACAGAGGAACTAACATGAGCAGCTCTAACAAAATTAGCGTCATAAAACGCGTTGATGATTGGGAGATGTCCAGAAGTCCAGTGATATGCGGATGTGGTTTAGTCGCGCCAATGTGGATAGCATGAAAAGATGAAACTGTTGATCCGGGAAGAAGGTTCATCGATTGTTCTCTTTTCAAGGTGTATACCAGTCTCTCTATATTATTTCTTCTAGTTTCTTTATTTGAGAAATCATAAACCCATACTTATTATTCATATGGGTACTATGAAGTTGCAATATGTATGTTTTGCTTATGTAGTGTGTACTATCTATCCATTTTGTTAATTTCCTTATTATTCTAATTTCATTATGGATACAAATAATAACTGAATTAACTTGTGACAGGATAAAAGATTATGTTGTAGTTTTTATAAATGGTGTGATCCACCATTTATAAAAAGAGCAAGGGAAGTGATATTGGAATTGAAGCAAAAAATTGAAAGAAAGAATAAAAAACAGTTGAGAGATTGATGGAAGAAATAAAAAGGGAATTGATATTTTTACAAGGAAAATTTATATTTTCACAAGCCCTCACTCACATAAATGTGGGTCCCGTTTACTTATTCATGTAAGGGGAACCTTGTGAAAATATTAATTTTCTTGTGAAAATATCAATTCCCTATTCATGTAAGGGGAGTCTTGTGAAAATATTAATTTCACTTGTGGAAATATCAATTCCCAATAAAAAATATGGAAGTTGGCAACCAATTGATGAGCAAAGGTGACAAAGAAAATGAAAAAACCAAGCACGGAGATGTATTGGTGATACAAAGACAAGTCCAAACGTTAAAGAAGCAGATTGTCAAACAAAGGTCAATGGAGAATAAATTATGAATTGCTTTAGTAGTTTCTTGGATTTTAATTTTCATTCTATTGCAAATAAATGTGTATATTAGTATATTTGAAGGTATTGAAGGTTGTTTATAATTTATGTATTGAAGGTTATTTTGACAAGTATGTATTGAATGTTTATTTGACTTCATTTGAATGTATGTATGGCTAGGTTATTTCATTAATTTACTAAAACTAAACAATTACATAACTTAATACCACACTTGTTATCACATTCATTTTCTAAATGTGTGAACTTTACTATGATCTTTGAGTGAATTTTGAGGTCACTCTACTATTGTAGAGTGAAGTCTTCAAAAGGAACAATACGATCGTTGAGTGAATGTTAAGTCATTCTACTATTGTAGAGTGAAGTGCTCAAAGCAAACTTTACGATCGTTGAGTGAAGACTAAAGTCACTACTATCATAAAGTGAAGTGTTCAAACAGAACAATACGATCGTTGAGTAAATACTAAGTCACTTTACTATCGTTGAGTTTAGTGTTCAAAGCGACTTTACTATTGTTGGGTGAAGACTGAAGTTATTCTACTATCGTAGAGTGAAGTGCTCAAAGGGAACAATATGATCGTTGAGTGAATGATAAGTCACTCTACTATCATATAGTGAAATGCTCAAAGCGAACTTTACGATCATTAAGTGAAGGGTGAAGTCACTCTATGATAGTAAGCTTTACGGTTGACTTAAACAGTTTTATGTTTAAATGGTGTGATCCAGCATTTCATTATAAGGAGTTTACAAAAGCTACTAGATACAAACATACATCATCTCATCATCAAATTAAATATGCATTTGTCTTAACAATACTGTAAGAAACTTATGCAACAATGTTGAGTAAATGCATTCACCAACTTATTACACTTGTAAGAAGTAATCACCAAAATCATTCAATCCTAACCAGAGCATGAGTACATATTAAAATACAGAACCATAAACATCCACTAAAATGCATAATATATTCATATTCCAAAATCATAAACATTCAATCCCAGTTGTACAAAATATTTATAATCCTCTCCTAATCTTACCACCACAATTCATAGTTACTGTGTCATGAACCATCATACACTACCATTTTATCATAGTTAGTCTTTATCATTTTATCAAAAAAATATACATATTAAATGCAAGTCCAAGTCAATAAGTGGAGTACATTAGATGTTTAAATCTTTGCATGGTTGAACTACTCTCTTTCTCTAATTACTACACCAAGTAGTGCAGTAGGCTCTTCAATGGGCTTGCTCTTCAGTCTTCAATGAGCTCTGGAATAGGCTCTTCAATTTGCTCTCTTGTGGGCTCTACATTAGGCCCTTTAATTGGACATTGGTTCTTTCTATGTTCAGCCTTTCTATAAATGATACAATGCATTTTCCTTTCTACTCTACTCACCCTCTTCACTTGACCATGATTTCTTCCATCTTCCCAATCTTCTCAGCCTTTGTTGTCTGTCTCTCAGTTTCTTTGGCATCGATGGAGGTCCCATGATGTCACAGTATGTGAATTCTCAAAAATTTTTACCATTTAGCACTTCAAGAATATGACTGTAAGTCTTGAGGCAAGTCTCTTTTGTATACCAGTGAGCTACATAACCTATTGAATTTTGATAAATCGGTTGAATTGTTGAGACAACATGACAACATTTATCATGTCATCATGCACCAATCTAAAACCATTTTCACTAGTTTGACCATTATTCTTAAAATAAACCTTAACACTTTTTTCATAATCTAAAACTGCAGCTAATGACTTAATTGCAATCATGCACATGAAATCAACATCAAAACGAGGATAAACTTCAATCCTACCTCCCTTGTACTAATATTTAGGTTGATGAACAAATTTGTCCCTATAATGAACATGTAGATGACAAATTCCACTCATTATGTGAAAACATAAAAAATGCACAAAAAAATTATTTATTTACCAACAACAGTAGTGGAGAATATACATTAACAAAAAGTCATTATTTTCCATATGTTTCCCTATGTATAGGGACAATATACAGACAACATGTGGGGGAATATTGATTAAATAAGAGAATAAAGACAACAATCGCAAAAATAATCCCACGGACCACATGTCGGATGTATAAAGTCAAAAAACATAGAGATAACAAAAAGACCCACAAAATAACAATAAGAGATTAAAAAGCCCTAATTTAATTATTATGTTACTCACAACCCATGTCCAGAATCATTTTAATCAAAGAAGCCTAACATACCTGCTTAATATACGCACAAGATTCGAGCTGTTGAAGATTCGCCAGCAATATTTGCACGAATAATCTGTAGATTTTAGCAACTACGATTCACGCGTTTTCTCTTTCACATGGTAGAGTTTGCGCCTTCAATTTCTTTGTATGAGAATGTGACTTTTTGGTCGACCAAATGCTGTTATACCCACTGAATTTTCAACGTGGGAAGAAAAATTCATGGACCGACCCCATCTTCTCTACCCCGTAAGAAAGAGGTGTAGAAAATTCCTTTTCTTGTGTTGAAGACTATGAAGATGAATAATCTCTCCTAAAATTATTTTCTCCATGCATTGTGAGGTCATCATTTTCTAATGTATTAGATTTTTGTTAAAAATCAACTCATTTAACGAATTTTGTAACGATTTGACAAATATTTATAATTCACTTACTCATTTGTTAAAATTTTCAATCAAATAATGCATTTGTAAACTAAAATCGAGTAATGGAGAAAAGTGAATTTACAAAATAATGCTAAATTCATATGACAAAAAGGCTTAAACCTTCAACTGTAATAAAGCTTTCGAAATTATTCAATAATATGTTAAAAACCATCCAAAGATTTCCCAAACTTCGTACATTTCCAAATTTGATAAGGAGCGATCAGAGACAAATGTTATTTGTGGAGTAGGATTACGTAGATATCAGAGCCACCCCTCCTGCTGTCCTGCAGTTAGTTTCTCAATCATTCAAATACAACATTCATACATTTATCATTTAGTTACCTTTGTTGACACGGATAAAATTAAAAAAACCTTTGAAATTATTTTAATATTGAACCTTGGACATATAATAGTTCCGAATCGAATCTCTTTAGAAAGATCTTTTGTCTCATGGTAGCTTGCTCCAGTCCCCTTACGAAACTTTCGTTATTGGGTTAGTTATACATTTCACATGTTTCTAGCGATTCACATGACATCATCAAATGATACAAGTCTTGGATAAGAATCTACAACGCACTAGAACGCCCTTGTTGAAGATCCTTTACCCCGACAACATCTAGGGTTCTTCGAACAATGTGATATCTCACACCGGATAAATCCTTAACCCTTCCTTCTCTTACTAAGACTACAAAATGTTCTTGTGAATTATGGCCAATACCGGGTATATAAGAAGTGATTTCAAATCCAGAGGTTAATCATACTCTGACAACTTTACGTAAGACAGAGTTTGGTTTTTTGAGGGTGATAATGAAAAAGTTGACAGATAAGTGGACTTTACTGTCACTTTACAGAAACGTACATGAGATTTTCACCTCATACGGTTCCTCGTTCAATTCTTTCGAAGTCATTGGATCCTTTTCCGCGTTCAAAAATCCCCCCATTTCCACTCCGTCCCAAAGAATAACTAGAACCAATTTAGTCATGTTTTCATGTTCCAATTGAACACACCAATATATGTGTATCCAATTACGATCTTATAATAAGATGAGGTTTTTTCTACAAGCATCAAACTTTTCCATAGGCTAAATAACAAAATATATACTGCATCCCTTAATATAAATCGGTTTAGAGTTGTACACAAATATTAAGAAAATAATTATATAACATTAAATATAATATCAATTATTTATATTGCCCTTGTATTAAAAAAATATAATGTTATTTATTAGACAAAAAATAGTGAGAGAATCAAAATTATATTTATTACTTGGAATAATATTAGAAACTAAGGAATAATATTCAAACAACTTATATTAAGGACAAAAACACTTTTCTAGAACAACTTAAATTAAGGAATGAATGGAGTATTAAACAACAATTAAGTAACAGGGTAATTTTGTGAATCAGGTGGGTGCTGGGCTTGTAGAAGGTAATAATATATCCTTATGAATTATTGAAGATAGGAACCTCATTGCGCATACATGAGGTGGAGACAGATTCAACTCATTAACTAGAACATCTCAAATCGTATCTGCAACTGGACACTACAACCCCACAGAAACTGTCCTCTATTGCTCAAAAACGCTTTTAACTGGGAAAACTTAAAGCAAAACATTTCCATTCACTAGAGCGGTCCGAGTTTAAGAGCATCACTAGAAGTAATATGTCGACAGGCCATACAAAACCTGGAAACACAGCATCTCAAACTCAGGAAACTCCCCTTTCTCCTACTGTTTCAAGAAACCAGAAACAATATAATACAAGTCCTATCATTTGTATAAATTCAGTAATAGGTCACACTAACTACTTATTTTTAGACATTTGTAACCGAAGAATAATGAATTTGACAAGTCAATATTTAGAGTGACTACTAATCTTTGGCAAAGCCAATTTCCAAACTCAATCAAGTTCTTGATGCTGGTTAGAGAAAATTTCATAAATTCATCTGTCATCTCTCTTTATGACGCTTCCAAGCTCCAAACCCTTCCCTTGTAAACTCTAAAAAGATGGAAAATTAATGCCAACTTGGCATGTAGATGAATGCAGGTTTTGTGCAAATATGATCAACTCATATTACTAGGAAGCTCGAACCCTGCATTTCCAACCAAAATCTAAAGGAGCTAATAAGGTTTAGAATATGATTCCTAACTCATAGTCTTCTTAACAACTACCCGTTACATAAGCCTAGATTTGTAGCTTCAGCAAGGTTTATAGCGCCTCTAGAATTTGTAGCTTCTCACACCATAGTTCATAGAGCCAAATGTAGCACGAAGAAGTAGTTTGCAACAAAATTAAGTTACTGATTGCTCAATTCTACAGGCAACTTTTTAAGTACAAATGAAATTGTATTACAAGGGGCCAAAGGATAGGGGAAGAAAAAAAACTAAAACATTTCCAATTTTGTGGCTTAAAGAAACAGAAAGACATGTAGGTTTTACCAGTCACCACCATTGATGAACCAGAACTCCTCTTTGTCTGAGAGAGGTAAACAGGTCTAAGCATTGGCCATAAGTTTTCTCATACTTGGGAGACCTCTCACCAGGACAGTATTTCTGCCACCTATTATAATGGCATTCAAGAAAGATCTCATCAATCAGACAAATGGCCCCTGTCTCAAACAACCTCGGTATCAAACCAAATTCAGTCCCTTCCACATCCATCTTCATCACAACAAAATCTTTCTCGGACACTGCACTCTTCAACCAATTTGCAAAGTCAAACCCCTTGATTTTATCAACATCAGCAACAGGATTAGCTGAGGATTGAACTGGTTGAATCCGACCCATTCCTCTTCCTTTCACCACATCTTTATGACTGCCCGGGTCTTGATTAATTTCAAAGAACAAGCTCTCATTTCTCACCCATGCCGCATAAGGCAATAAAGTTATAGCTTTCTTGTATCTATACTCTTCATGAAAAGTCTTATCAGCCTCAATTGCATAAATTTCAAAGGTTTTATTTTGCTTGGGATATTGCTTTTTGAACCAACTAGCAATACTTGATCCATAACTGCGGGATCCGACATCCACATAAACATACCTCTGCTTAAAATTGATATCAGCCATCGAGGGTAGATACTTTATGTTCTTAATATTCCTCTTCAATGTGATCCAGGGTTTTAAGGGCTCCTCTAAAATCAAAGGCTCAGCTTTCCGAACCAGTTCTTGTTTGTACCCGGGAACGGAGCACTTATTATCTACGGATTGGCCAATGGGTTCTTTGATCAACCCTTGACGAATAAAATCAATCTCTTTCTTCATGACAATTTCACGAATAGAATGTGGTGAATCAATACCCTCGATTTCTCGAGAGCGTATAAATGTACAGCAATTGAACAAATCAATAAACGAATTGAAACTATACGTATCTTTAGAAGCTGTATGGAGTACGAAAAACCCTTCGGGCTTAAGCGTCCTAGCGATCTCCGCGGCGAATGCTGCCGGCTTAGCCGACTTATCGAGCGAACCGTTGCCGGCGAAGATGAAATCAAATATGTTATCATTAAACGGCAGTTTAATAGCCTGACCTGAAATTACCAAGGGCTTGGCTGCTTTCTTAAAAATTCCAATCGAGTCCGAAACCCCAATCTCTTTCAGAGCGAACACGTCATCACCGGCCGGCGTGTCGAGGCAGAGGGACTTGGAATTGGAGGAGAGAAAACCGTCAACGATCAGATCCTGAAAAACGGAGGAGTAGAACTTCACCACGAGATCGGGGTGGCTTAGCTTTGAGGGGGAAGATATAACGGCGGTGGCGTCGTTATCGATGACGGAGGAGGAAGTGGAGGAACCCAGCTGGGCGGCGCCGGTGACGAGATTGAGATTAGAATCGGGCAAGGAGAAGAAGCAGAAATTGCCCAGGTCGCAGGATTCGCCTCTAATAGTGACAACATAAGCGAATCGAAAGCCGATGAAGAGAACGCAAAAGAGAAAAACTCGTACCAGTATGTTCCGGAGAAAGCCCGTTTGACTCCGGCGGAACCAACAGGCTCCATTATAATGTACTCTTTATTCTACTGGGGTATTTATATGTACGTGTGTATTAAGTGAATGTATGTATAGAGTGATAGAGAGAGAAAGAAAAAGTCTAAATCTAGAGAGAGAAAATCTATAAATCTGGAGGAGTAGAGGGATTATCGGGAGCAGAAGCGGGCGGAGGTATGGTTAGCGCCGATGAGAGAACAATGGGAGTTAGTAGTGTCAATGAATTGAAAATAGATAGGGAAGAAAGGGGCAAAACGGGAAGTCATGTTAAATTAAGAAAGCATGGAGAAGATTGCTCAGTTATATCGCTTCTTTTTCTGACCTTCAATTTGCTGGGTTTTTTCTGAGAGTAGAAAATGGAGGGAAGAGAAATAGGTGAAGAAAAGTGTAGTCCTACTAAATTACTAGTATTGAGGAGGAGGGATGTAGGTAGGTAGGGCAACCGGACAAGTCGGTAAGCACGCTCCACGCGGACTCCTTAATAGTAATTGGGTTATGGTCCAACATGCAAATTAACAAACTTAATGGAGTAGTTATCTGCATTTCTTTTAAGCCCCTATAATTTGAAAATACCAAATGATGACAAAATAATTCATCCAAAATAATTCAGTGGGCTCTCGTATGATATATGGGGCTCGTAATATATATATATATATATATATATATATATAGGGTCCGGTTCATGTAAGTTCTTTTATTTTATTAAAATATGGATTTTTTTTTTTTGTTTTTTTTTTCATAATACAGTGTTTTGAATGTGTACATACATTTTTTGGTATAGATATCCAAATCACGTCCAAAACATTGTATTATGAAAAAATTCTAGTTTCATAAAATATTTTAAAAAAATTTAGTTTAAAAAAAAATAAAAAATCCATATTTTAACAAAATAAGGGAACCCTCACCTGATCGGTTCTATATATATATATATATAATTATTATGTGATTTTTTTTATTACTACTATATGATAGCAGTATTATTTAAAATAAAAATATGAATATAAATTTTAAAACAAAAACAGCCGGGTGTCCCACGCGTTTCACTTGACTTGGCATAGCCAGCTGTAAATGTGTGGTGACCTCTCGCCTCGCGGCTCATCTAGTCTCAACCAACCTCCTTAACTTCAGTTCCAAAAGTTAGCTTACGACCGATACACTTAAATTACTTCTTATTCTGTCCGTTTTATAAACCACTAATAATCAAAATGATATAGAGTATATTTTTATAAATATTTGACGAATTTAAATTACTATTAATATAAAAGTGTATGTTAAGATATAATAAATTAATGTGATATTTTTATTAATTTTTATTTATTTTATGTATGTATATACGTCACAATTATAATTTCAACAAAAAAATTTCAAAATGTATAACACTAGTATATGCCCGTGCCTAAAGGCACGGCATAAAAAAAATTAAATTAAAATTTAAAAAATATTACATTACTTAAAGACACATACCACCACAATTCACCATATACATACTCAATCATCAAAACATTTTCAACTACCAAAACATCAAGCTAGTTGGTACTAATTTCCAAAAAAATCGGTAGAATTTCCTTTAAAAATAGATATCTAAAAAATTCTAAACCTGTCTACAAAACTTACAATCATCAATACATATCCAAATCACCAAAAAAATTATCATTCCATACCCAAAAATCATCATAACCATGTATAATCAGTTAACTTTACAAAAGACGTAACACACAAAATACACACAATCATCAACATATATCTAACAACCAAAATATCGTTTAGTCGCTACTAATTTTAAAAAAATTCGACAGAGTTTTCTTTAAAAATAGATATCCAGACAAATATAAACCTGTGTATAAAACTTACAATCATCCATACATATCCAAACCACCCAAAAAACAATCATTCCATACTCAAAATCATCATAACCATGTATAATTAGTTAACTTTACAAAAATACATACATGAAGAAATTAATACATACTCAATCATCAACACATTCAACCACCAAAATATCAAGCTAGTCGCTACTAATTTCAAGAAATTTCGACAAAGTTTCTTTTAAAAATAGATATCCAGAAAAATCTAAACATGTTTACAAAACTTACAATCATCCATATATATCCAAACCACCAAAAAAATCATCATTCCATACCCAAAATCATCATAACCAAGTATAATTAGCTAACTTTACAAAAGGCAGAACACAAAAAATACATACATGCAGACAATAGAGAAACAACATGTTGAGCATAAGATCCTTTACTTTACAGCTTACATCATGTATCATTCAATATATACCTGAAAATATTTGAAATTTAAAAGTTATCGAAATATATGAGTTAAAATAAAACAAATATAAAAAAAGTAAGAACACGATAAAAAAAAGTAATATTAATTGAGACAAACCAAAAACATGTTGACAAATCAAACGTTGTACATTATAATGTATTTAAATTTTTTTTAAATTCAATAACATCCAAAATCATTGTCAAAACAGAGATAAAAGAATAGGATTAAAAGTGATACCAGTTGTCACTCTTTATATTTTGTTTCTTGGCTAGAAAAGGTTGATTTTTCTTTCTTCTTCAATTTGGCATTCTCCAAAGTATCATACCTTTTTTCCTCCGTCTGGGTAAGAAAACGCTACTTAAAAGAAAAAAAAAAGAGCAAAAAAAATGAATGAGAAATAGGTGTAAAGATACACTACCTCACGTATACGGAGACAATTTAGTTCATACTCATTGCGAATTACAACTCCTACATTAATCTGACGAAGTATTCGAACTCATAGGCAAAAAATGTTGAATAGTAAATAAGTTGGTAAAAAGATAAGATAAAAAGTAAAAAAATGATGAGTAAGAAAAAAATATCATACAGTATTTTCGAGGTCGTCATCCATCTGTCACGACATTAATGAAAATAAATTAAAATAAATAAGTTATTAAAAAAATCAATAAGATTTATTTAGAGAGAGTTAATCAGATAATAAACTTACACCACCAAATATAACAACATCATCCATTGGTCGATGATTGTGCAGTTGAAACGGTTGTAGCTACACAGTAAATTTCAATTACATAATATACATACACAAAAGTACATACACATCCAATTTCCAGAACCAAAATTAAGGAAAAAAACAAGCTAAATTATCCTACAAATTTCACAAAATGAACACTCAATAATAACCAACTCAACATATATTCCATCCTAACATTCATAATAAAAAAAACATATTTCATCATAACTATAAACCTATTTTAACCTAACATTCGTGTGCTACTGCTGTGAAAGAGAGACACAGAGAGATAGAATGAGAACACAAATTAAACACCCATTGTAAAAAAACAAATTTAAAAATCCAAAGTTAAACTAAAGCTGTCAGAAATAGATAAGAAGACTTATGATGAAACTGTTCTGAATTTTTAACTGAAGCTATTAAAAAACTTAAGTTACAGATTTCAAGGTATAACTGATACTAATGGTTGATTCACTTGATAAAAATTTCATGGTAAAAATAATTTTAATTTACACCACAACTCAGTTGATTCGTACATATAAAAAAGGAAAATTAGACCCAATACATGGTAAGAGGTTGTTTGAAAACGAAACTATAGAAAGAGTCATCAAGCATTCCTTTTATAGGAAAGTGTCATCCACGCACCCTTAAAGAAGGTTAAGCTAAGTTTAATAGTTTTTAGTTTGGTATTTTTCAAAAAAATCGGACAATGTCAGTGTTGGGCCATAATCCTTTTCCTTATTTGGGCCAGACTTAATGGGCTCCTCCCTTGGATCATGTTATGCTAGGTCCTGGTTGGAACCGGTCACTTGGGTCATTTCCATTATTTGGGCTTAGTCATTGAATTGGCCCATTATACAAATTATCACTTAACCCAACTTTGACCAGTAATCATTATATCAAGTGACAATTGACTATCAGGTTTGACCACCTTTTTACATGACATTAATGAGGATGGGACTCGGATGACCGTGGTGGAAAATAGTGGCGGCGAGGTGTGGAAGTGGGTCGCTTACTACTTTACCGAAATGATAGAAAGTGGGGAAAAAGGTGTCGGGAAGTGATGAGTGGGCGACCAGAAACCGAGTGGAGTATCGCATGGGGCTAAGATCACATAAGAGGGTAAGTAACACATTCATTATTATGATTCTATCTCGGGCATTAGATATTATTTTCTCTCCATTGTTGACCTTGTGATCGCTCAGATTGATTTCTCACGGAGCTATCCTCGATGGTCGGTAGTCAAGCTTTTAGTGTTGACTTGTTGAACTGTATGCGCAGGATATTAGACAGCGTCTTGGTGATTGGGACGTGGAGAAAGATCTTGGCGTTAACATTGGGCGCTAGAAGAAGGGCTTTAGTTCTAGTGTCTTGAGTATTTTCAATCACAAATTGTATTTGCTCACGCGGAATCCATGGTGAAGAAGAGTAGTAAACGATTACTTTAAAGGATAATTGATGACTATGAGGAAGAAAGTGCAAGAAGGTGCTTATCTTAGGAAGCAAGAATCGATGAAGAAGGAATACTTGAGTCAACTCGCACTTTGTGTTCCTAACGACCACGATTTAAAGTATAATATCATGATGGAGGCGCACAACACACCATTTGTAATCCATCACAGGAGTACCAAAATGTATCATGATATTAAATCATACATTTTGGTGGAGCAATATGAAGAGAGAGATAGCGTTGTTTATCTCAAGGTGTCTAACTTGTCAACGAGTTAAAGCGAGTATCAAGTACCAAAAGGTCCATTGCAACTACTTGAAATTCCGAGAATGGAAGTGGGAACACATTACCATGGATTTCGTTCATCGGTCTTCCTAAGGTTTCTCAAGGCATATATGCGATTTGGGTCATTGTTGATAGATTGACCAAGTCCGCTCATTTCTAACCGATCGAGAAACTTATACACTTGAACGCGTCTTGCTCGTATATACATAAACTTGAGATTGTAAGATCGCATGGTATGCCCGGTATCCATAGTTTCGATCGAGACCCAAGATTCACTTCACGATTTTGGGTTAGTTTGCAAAAAGCTATGGGCACAGACTTACGATTTAGCTTTCTAAGATATCATCCTCGAGACGGACGGACAATCGGAGAGGACTATTCAAACTCTTGAAGATCTATTAAGACTCGTGTCCTTGATTTCAAGGAAGTTGGGACAAGTTCTTACCATTGGTGGAGTTTTCCTACAACAACAGTTATCAAGCAAGTATTGGCATGGCTCCATTCAAGCGTTGTATGGAAGAAAGTGTCGTTTCCAAAGTATCTTTGGGATGAGGTGGGGGTGAAGCAACGTTGTTGGGACCGGAGTTGATACGTATGATTCTACGTAAAAGATTCAAACGATCCGACAAACGTATAAAAACCTCACAAAATCGAAAAAAAAGAGTTATGCCGATCTTCATCGAAAGGACGTGGAATTTGATATAGGAGATCGTGTGTTGTTAAGAGTTTCTCCATGGAAAGGAGTTACAAGATTTGGAAAGAGAGGAAAACTTAATCCTCGATTCATCGGTCCATTTTTAATCCTCGATCGAGTAGGAATCGTGGGCTATAGACTCGCTTTTACCGCCAAGTATGTCTCGTGTTCATAATGTTTTTCACATATCCATGTTACGTAAATATGTGAAAGACCCGAACCACATTATTGAGTTAGAAGCCGGACGAAATAGCGGAAGATTTGGCGTATGAAGAGGTTCTGTTCAAATCTTGGATAAGAAAGAACATATTCTACGCTCGAGGTTATACCTCAAGTCAAAGTTTTGTGGAGGAACCACGATGTTGAGGAAATGACTTGGGAGTTAGAATCGAAATGAAATCAAGGTATCTTACCTCTTCGACATACCGGTATGTACCCCTAATTTCGAGGAGAAATTTCATAAGAAGGGAGGTTGTAAGACCCCAACTTTTATAAATAAAGATGAATTTTCTATAAATATTATTTTTGAATATTATGGAATAAATTTGATATAATGCTATAGTTGTGGGTAATATTTATAAATTTTGCAAAAAGTAAGCAAGTTGTTATAAAATATTCGTTTGGTGGGGAATATTCTTTTTGTCGGGGAATATTCGCGACGACTACTCAATCATTAGTGGACCCCATTAACGGAAGTATTGTCGTAGTTAGAAAGCGACAAAATTATCTTTCTATAAAAATAACTGCAGAGGTGTTACCGTTAAAACCGTTGAACTACTACCCTTGTAGTAAAAGTACGTAAATAATGCTGGCGTAGTTGCGTAGTAGCAAGACACGATATTGATTATTGATGCTTACGTGAGAAGTCACTCATTTATGCTCAATTATTGCTACTGATAATTCTTGATCATATCTCTTATATTATTGATTCAATTATTGTCACGAAGATCATTTTGTATAATATGTTATAATATTAAATCAATAATTGAGACGACAAGTTATAAATGATTAATAATTGTTGAAAGATTAAATATGTGTTGATTAAAAATAAAATAATTTGTGGTAATATTTATTCAATCCTTGATGTATATAAAGAGTACATTATGAGGCGTTTGTGGTAAGTTTGATTATTTTATGGGGGCCCATATGTCATCATCTAAGAGTCTCTTCGTCGATAGTAATTACCTTCGTCAATAAGTAATTACCTTTGTGAATAGTAATTACCTTCGTCAATAGTAATTACCTTTACCAGACGTCAAACCACTTGTCGTTTCATATTACAAAGCGGCCGAACCACTTGTCGTTTCACATTACAAAGCGTCGAACCACTTGTCGTTTCACATTACAAAGCGTTAAACCACTTTTCTTTTCACATCACGGTCAATGAGCCACTTGCGCTTTTCACATGGCGGTCTTAAGCTAGAAATCTTCTATAAATAGAGGCCTAGTGCTTCATTATTTTCACTTAATTCATTCAAGCTATAGAGATAGGAAGTATAGAGAAGAATAAGAGAGAAGAAGAAGAGTATTTTGTTCTTACTGTTCTACTGCAGATTCAATCTACTACCAAAAGTAAGGGGGTGTTATTCTTTCTTATTCATGAAGAGAGCTGTTGTTATTCCATTGCTTATTATTACATTGGAATAACTCGTATGTAAGACCCCAACTTATTATTAATGAAATTTAATTTTCTATTTATTATTTTGAAATAGTAAGGGTTGATTTGATTAATATGGATAGTTAGGGGTAAAATACATAAATATTTCAAAATAAGCAAGTGGTTATAAAATATTCATTGTTGTCGGGAGAATATTAAATCTTGTCGGGAATATTCATACGACGAAGCAATGACCATGTAGGCCCCATAACGGAAAGCGATTGGATGAAGAAAACGACAAATATAAGTTGTTTAAAAATAACTCTGGTGGTGGTTACAAGTAATAATCTTTGTTAAAATATCCGGTGGTTAAAACACAAGAAGTATTACCAGTATTGCACCAATTATTGATTCTTACGTAAGAAGGCACTACTCAATAATGGTTACGATAATTACTTATTCGATTATTTTATTGAGTTAATAATCACGCATTGATATTTTATATTCTTTGTTGTTTTAATAATTGTCATTTACAAGATTTTTTCATTATCGAAACAATAATTCATATTATCCGAATAATATTATTAGATAACATTATTGGCAATGTCTAGAAAGTTACATCTAAGGAGAGGTTTGGTCACCTAATCATGCTGCAAGTAGAAGAAATTCTTATTGGAAAGCCCTCTATCCCTGGAAGCGCGCCGGTTGTCAATAATGTGATTCTCGTAATATTATTTATGAATAATTAATTATTGATTTATATGATGAGGAAAATATTGATTTTATGATGATATAGATGGAGAAAATTTTTAATGTGACAATTGTTGAAAATTAATATTTTATCTTTTTTCGATAAAATAATTCATTTAAATATATTATTTTAATAATATATTAACGATGATATTTTACAATGAATGTGGGATATATGAGTATATGAGGAGGAAGAGTATTTTGTGGCATTAAATGTTTAACACATGTTTTGTGTGTTGGTGGACACAATTATTCAACCGAAATTTGATTATAGCCGTAAAATCGCCTGTTTGTGGATTTCGGTCAATTTCTATTTGGAATTTGGAAAAACTTTCTTCGCAAAGTTGTATAGAATTGAATTTCCTATAAAAACTCATAGATTCAATTTTTCGATGAAAGGCTATTTATTATGAATTATTGAAGTTCAAGTTCAAGTTCAAATAATTAATTTTTGGGAGTTTTAGTTAATTATTTTGAGAAAAACGTTTTTGCAACTAAGTTGGCCTCACATGTGATTCAAATGGGCTGAGATCAGTTGTCTAAGGTGGGCTAAAGAAAATGTGAAAAATATATTAATATTATATTCAATTTTCGCTTTGGTGTTCTAAAGATTTTCTTATAAATAGGTGTCTTAGGTTAGAATTGAAAAACACAACGTAAAGCTCAAGTTTCTCTATTTTCTCTCGATATATTGAGCGTATTCTTGTGAGTATACTTTGAGTATTGTTAGGCGGTGCAAGTTCCTTCAAACTATATATACCGTAGATTCCAAATTTAGAAGTCTTAATCTTTCGAGGTAAGGATGTTATTTTCTTCTCAAATGATATTATTTCTTCAATATCATTATCTTTGAAATATTGGTTGGAACTTTTTATCAAATTTGGAACTTTTTCATGCTTCGGGTTACTTATTCATGAGTTACTATTCACGAGTTACTATTCATGAGTTACTATTCACGAGTTACTATTCACGTAGTACTATCTGAAGCGTATGAAGATGTTTTTTATGGAATTTCATCTTTTGGTGTTCTTATTCACGATACTAAGACTATTCACGATATCTGACACTATTCACCAAAAATAAAATTTCTTCTTTTGTCCAAAATATCTATTCGGATTCTTAAATGATGATATTATTGAATATCTTTGGCACGTAGTCAGCAGATGAATGATTTTGAAGAATATCTTTGGTACAGTAGCAAAGATGAGCAGTGTTTAGATGAACACGACCAACCGGTGATGAATATCTTTTATCAGTAGTGCAAAGATGAATATTTGATTCAGATGTATATTGATTGATGTTACGGGGATAAAAGATAGACGATGAACTTTTAAATTCATACATGAAGATAGTAGTTTGCATTCTCTACTTAACTCTTCTAATGAATTATTATTTCGCTTGAATATTGATTTAAAATTTGTTGTCTATTGTATTCTATTAGATTTTTCCCTGTTGAAGACTAATGATAATTTGTTGTATATTATCTTAGTCATAATATTCTTTATTGGGCTAGTTGAGATCACCCTTTTCCTTTTTATTCATTTTTTCTTCTCGTGGAGGCGAGAATATAAGCGAGCATGCAAGTCGGGGTATGGAATGAAGATTTTAGAAAGGATTGTTTAGTAGTCCTCACCATTTTGTAAAATAATGTATCAATAAATGTGATGAGGATTTATTTGAGTATAGATATTGTCAGAAGATAATATTTGTATTCAAACTCACGCTTTTCTTGTTGTAATAATAAAGTTGTAGTTGTTTACGCACCATGTATTGACAACTCGGAATAGGTGATGTATACCTATTTTGGGGGCCACACCTTTGTATCGTGGTTTACCCTATACTTGGTGACATTCTTCTATTATTACATTGAAACATCCTCGCATGCTCGTGTGTTTTACAGGACTTGGTTAAAATCTTTATTATTATTCTATTGGAACATCACATGCGTATGTGTTTTACACCGGACTTGGTTTAAATCTTTATTATTATTACATTGGAACATCATGTCATGCGTTTTACGGTGGGACCGGTTCCGTTATTTATTATTCGTGGAATAACGCACGTATGCGGATCTCATCGCATACATGGTGATTTCTTTTGTTATTCCATTCTTTATTATACCCGGTTGGTTAAAACTTTGACTTTATACTCCATGAAATTAGTGGAATATCCTCGATATTTCAAGGCTTCATCCAAAGATCCTTTCATGGAAATATTCTTCTCGAGATTCTTGAATTTTACTCTACAAAGATGTAAGATTGTCGAGTTTGGATGTTATTGGTTCCTAGATAAATTAATTCTTGAACTTGTTTTATTGAATTCTTATATCATTGTCATCATCCTCATGTTTATATTATTTTGAAAGTCAATCATGCTTTTCGTAGTGCGTAGATGGACTTGGTATGATAATGAGAGAGACTATTCGGTGTAATCAGCTTAGTAATGTTACAAATGATGTGGTAAAAATCCTCAATGGGCCGTAGTGCATTGATGGACGAGTTGTTGTCATGATCGTGACCATTAATGAATACACAAATATTCTCGACCGTAGTGCATGAATAATTGTGGTCGTGATACTAAAGTATATCCTTCAGCCGTAGTAGTGCGAGGGGTGATTCGATGATGTGGAATATTTATTAAAGTCGAGTCTCAAATTTATAATGATGATGAAAAACCTTTTAAATCATAAAAGATAGTAGATTTTATTTTCTACTTGACTCTTTTAATGGATTCTTTGGTTCATTTGTAGTTAAACTTGATGTTCATTATATTTTATCGGTTTAAACATCAGAGAGGCTAATGATAATTTATTTTGCATTATCTTAGTCATAATATTTTTTATCGAAGCTAGTTGAGCTCACCCTTTCTTTCATCGTTCTCTTGAAATGAGAATATAGCCGGGACGAGTCTGGGGAGCGGAGTAATGGTCCAGAGGATAGCATTAGTAGTCCTCACTATTCTGTGAAATAGTGTGATAATAATTGTAATGAGGACTCCTTTTAAGTTTGTATGATCTCTAGTAGACAATATTTGTATTCAAAATCACAGTTTATGTCGTATTGTACACGACACTTATATTAGTAAGTTGTATTTAAATTCTGTACCATGTATCTGCCTACCCAAGATGGGTGATGTATACCTAATTTTGGGGGCGTCACAACGGGTTTAGGGTTTTTCGAGACTGATTTATGGGACTTTTGGAATCGATTCAATTTTGGATCTTTCACGGGGGTGATTGTTCCGGAGTTCTTGCCGCTAAAAGCCATCCATCGAAAAATAACCAGCAAAAAAAGAGTGAATGTCAATGAATGAATGAGGTTGTGGAGAGGGTTTAGAGAGAGAGAATGGGGGTGTGGTTAGTGTTTGATGAGATGGGGAGAAGAAGAACGGTGTACTGGGTGGGTTTTTTTTTACTGGGCGGGATGTTTTGTTGGGTTAGACTAAATTTGAGCCTTTAGATTAACTTAAAATCAATCACAGCCATTCTTGTGCTTTAAATGAGAATAGATTTAAATTTGGTTGTGTTTTATTATATAGATGACTCCACTAATAAATCATATTTTATTCTAAATTAGTTTTATATCATCATAAAAAATAAAAACCAAATGACAAATAAAACTCTTTGAAGAATGAAGAGAGTGAAATGAACTCCGAACTAGACTGTAAAGAATATTTTTTATATCGACTGCAAATATAACACGATATGAGTTTATATAGGCATTAAGCTCTCCACTTTTATAAATAATTTTTTGAAGTATGTTAAAATACTAAATGCAGATTAAAATACTAAAAGACGTCGCGTCAGTGTCGCTAAGAGACCAAGCTAGGTTTCCATCACAACTCTTTTAGTTGACCTTTAGGAAGTAGTATTTTATTTTATTTAGTTTACATGAAAAATAAAAGGATTGTTGTATTTTTTGGTTGATGAAACTGACATTTTCATTTAACATTATTTATGTAAGAGAACCATAACTAAAAATGACCATTAATTTATCTTATACATTAGTGCGAAAACGGGATTTTTTTCGCCCCAGAGAAGAATGATATAGTATATTATATAATTATTTTTCTTAATTATTATACACAACTTTAAAACGAAAGTAATAGGAGTATATATTAAGAGAGCAGATCCTCTGTCTCCAAATTTCCCGTTGTCCCTCCACTTAAATTTTGACACATATTTTATTTAATTTTAATATTAATTAGTGTTAAGTAAGAGACTATGTGTCAAAATTTAAATAAAGGACACAAAAAAACAAAGAATTTAGGGACAGACGATCTGCTCTCTCATATACTCATTAAGGGATGGAGGGATTAAAATTTAGAATTCCGACAAAGTTTAGGAAGTAAGAACATCATTAATTATGCACACAGTCCTAAGTTAGATCTACCTCGACTATGATTTCAACAACGTACATTAATCAAAGTTTGGAGGACCGAAATTGTGGGATGTAAAGTTAACGAAATTGTGGGACCGAAATTAAGATTTAATAACCGTTTTAATTAACTAGAAAAAAAAACAATTAGTTATATTCTTAATCAATATATATATATATGTGTGTGTGTGTGTGTTTTTTTTTTTAAAAGGTCAAATAAGAAGTATCATGCTACTATTACAAAATTAACAAGTTGAAGATTTTATTTTTTGTTGATATTTCTGTTCCCATTCAGTGAGTATTTACTTTATGTTATAAAAGATTATTGAGTTTTGTTTATGGGATTCATTTTAGTTGTATTTATATCATTCTAGTAATTTCTAAAGTGGGAGTATTATCTTAAAATAAAATAAAATAGAAAAAGAAAGTAGAAGAAGCGGAAATTACGGTTAACGTAGTGGGGTCCCATAGCATGCATGAGCATCATTAACTCTAACAGGATTCCAACGGCCATGTGGAAGGACCGGACCGGACCGGTTGTCTTTTGTTTATAACGACTCTCTCCAGGATTAATCATGTTTTGTGAAGTTTTCATTTATCTTATGATCATGTTTTGTGGAATTTTCGTTTAACATGTGATCAAAGTAATAGCCAGTGTAAAACGATAGCAGATCTTCTGTCTCTAAATTTTCTGTCCTCCCTTCACTTAAATTTTATTTATATTTTGTGAAATTTTAATTTATCCTATGATCATGTTTTGTATGATTTTAATGAATATTTTAGAGATCGTCTCTATTAGAATTGGTATCTCTTGGAATAAATATGAACTAGTGACCAAAATATATGATTATTACTGAATAGTCATAACTTTTGTAAATTTGTTTACGAGAGTAGACGAATTAATAAAAGCCTTAATTAAGGACAGTGTATCTAATACATGCCATTAAGTCTTATATATTCTATTTTCTAAATTATACATCCATTTTAAAATTTCCCAACAAACATACTTCTTGAAATTTTATAATTTTTGTTCCATTTTATAATAAATATTAGTACATTTAACTTTAGCGCCTTATTTTGCGAGTCACATAAATTATAAAAAGTTACTTAATAATAAATTAAATAATTTTATTAAACTTTAATCTTAATTGTTCAAACCCTAGAAATTATTTGGGAAACCTTAAGGTTTAAAATCTATTGATTAAAGCCTAGATTCAAGTACCATGGACAAGAATACTCTTAAATTGTTTTGTTAGTTTACTAAAATACCCTTTGCTGGATTAATTTTCATAGGTTGCTTGCAAATCTTTCCATATCTTGTCAATTCACAACTCAAGATTATAGCACATGCTCTATATTGCATCCAAGCTTATCCTCTTTGACACCTTGCAAGTTAGATTCAATGTATCTAAGTTTTATAATAGGTTAAGAAAGAGAAAAGTGCACATTTTTGCTCATGCATACACCTATACTCATTCATGACCCTCTCTACCTCTAACCTACGAATTCCTAAGGTGTTTCAGTCCCCAAATTAAGCCCCACTAACACACATAACAAATCAGTAGTCAAGAAATCAAAATTTGTTCATAGTGAAGGTATAAACCCTAAACGAAATCCGACTTTTGATTCTATGTTAGATGTTAGTTTATTTGTGTTAAATATGTTGTATGTAGTGTATAATGATGATTTGGGTTGCTAGATGTTAGATCCATAACATCTAGAGGCTCGGATTTGGTGTTTTTAAAAAATCTAGAAATTTTTTTTATGTTGACTGACAACCAAAAGTTAGGCCCTGTGAGATCTCTCGGGTCATTAATGATTTTTGTGTTTTAATGTTTGAACATGTAAGGTGCTTATGCGATTGTGATCTAGAACTTGTAAAGCAGACCGGATCATGCTTAGAATGTCAGATAATCGTGGTCAAAACCCATTGACCGACCATGACTGGACAAAATTTGGGTTCTAACATTCCAAATTTTTTATTTGTAATATTAAATATTTGTTAAATTATATAAATATTTATGTGATGTGTATATTGTTGAAAATGATGAAATAAATATTTTATCGACGTGGTTATTATTAGTAAATAATTATGAATTAAATTTATTAGATAATATTCTAAAAATAAATTAATTTATAATTTAGAGAGTTGTAATATAACATTAGAAGTTATATTGTTATTGAATTTAATAATTTAAAGGGTATATTATATTATTAAATAAAATTATAATTTTGTGTTAATTGTTTAAATGATATATTTAATTAAAATATATTGTGTAACTAATTTATTTGATTAATGTTGGATATGGAGATACGAATAAATAATATGTGATTATAAATTATAAACTAAATTGTTTATTAAAATAATTAAAGTAATTTTAAATGGGTTTAACCCAAACAAGGCTTAAATATATTAAGTCTTTAATTTTTAAAGGGTTTTGCCAAATAAAGCTTTATGGCTTCATGGGTTTTTAATTTTTTAATTTATAATAAAATAAAATAAATAATAAACATAATATATTTAAAACATATCGTTAGTTTGTAACTATTATTACAATTAGTATTAGTATTAAGGCTATCGGTTTATACTAAAATTATAAAAGTTACTTAATAATGTAACCATTGATAACATAATATTATTTAATTTATTATTAAGTAACTTTTTATAATTTTAGTATACTAAAATTTCAAAGAAAGTTTCTAAATTCTAAGGATAAAATTATAATTACTTATTTATGAAAATAGTATACTAACTTTTCACCCCCACTTCAATTCGGATATATTGCTACAAGAATTTATAGTTTTCATATCTTGCCAAACATTATAGGTGCCAATCATTATAGGTATACATGCTTATTTTATTATTCACCTAAACAATGTATACGCCGGTCTCTTGTCATCATAACAATACATTTTACTCACCTAGAATGATTACCATGAAAGATTATAATTAGAGAAATTTCGATCACTCACCAAGAGAATTGGCAACTACAAATCTCATGCTACGTATGCTTGGAACAACGCTCCGCTTTAACTGTGGACGCCCCAAAAATAGGTATACATCACCCATCTTGGGTAGTCGGATACATGGTATGTAATTTAAATCAACTTACTTAATATAAGCGTAGGTGCAATAATGACATAAAGCGTGAGTTTGAATACAATATTGTCTACTAGTAGATCATATAAACTCAAAAGGAGTTCTCATTACAATTATTATCACACTATTTCACAGAATAGTGAGGACTACTAATGCTATCCTCTAGACCATTACACCATTCCCCGACTCGTCCCAGCTATATTCTCATTTCCTGAAGAGAACAATGAAAGAAAGGGTGAGTTCAACTAGCTCAAGAAGAAATATTATGACTAAGATAATGCGAGAATAAATTATCATTAGCCTACAACATGATGTTAAATTGATAAAATATAATGAACATCAAGTTTAACTACAATGAAACCAACAATCCATTAAAAGAGTCAAGTAGAAAATAAAATCTACTATCTTTTATGATTTAAAAGGTTTTTCATCATTTGTTATAAATTTGAGACTCAAACTTTAATAAATATTCCACATCATCGAATCACCCCTCCTTTCTGACCGAGGATATTCTTAAGAGTATCACGACCACAATTATTCACGCACTACGGGCCAAGAATATTTGTGTATTCATTAATGGTCATGATCATCCAACAATCGCCCATCAATGCACTACACAGGCCATCGAGGATTTTACCGCATCATTTTTAACATTACGGCCATGATTACACCGAATAGTCTCAGTCATAATCATACCAAGTCCATCATGCACTTCTGAGCCACTGAGATGACTTTCAACATAATATAAACATGAGGATGATGACAATGATATAAGAATTCAATAAAACAAGTTCAAGAATTAAGTTATTCAGAACTAATAACGTCAAATTGTCAACATGATCATCGCTTTGTAGAGTAAAATTCAAGAATATTGAGAAGAATATTTCCATGAAAGGATATTGGATGAAGCGCAAATATCAAGGATATTCCACTAATTTCATGGAGTATAGAAGTCAAAGTTTTAACCAACCTGGGTATAATAAAGAATGGAATAACAAAAGAAATCACCATGCATGCGATAGATCGACACAGCAAAGTTATTCCAATGTAATAATAAATAACGGAACCAGTCCCGCCAAAAACGCATGTACGAGGATATTCCAACAGAATAATAAAGAATGGAACCCGGTCCGTAAAACACATGAGCATGGATGTTCCAATGTAATAATAATAAAGATGTAACCAGTCTGGGTGTAAAATACGCACGCATGGGATGTTCCAATGTAATAATAATAAAGATGTAACCAGTCCGGTGTAAAACACACGATAGGATGTTCCAATGAATAATAATAAAGCGAAGAAGTAAACACACCAATGTGATGTTCCAATGTAATAATAGAAGAATGTCACCAAGTATAGGGTAAACATATAAGTTATTCCAATGTAATAATAAGCAATGGAATAACAACAGATTCTCTTCATGAATAAGAAAGAATAACACCCCTTACTTTTGGTAGGAGATTGAATCTGCAGTAGTGTAGTAACAAAATACTCTTCTTCTTCTCTCTTATTCTCTCTATACTTTCTCTCTATAACTTGAATGAATTCGTGAAAAATAATGAAGCACTAGGCCTTTATTTATAGAAGATTTCTAGCTTAAGACCGCCATGTGAAAAGGCAAGTGGCTTGACGGCGGGTGATGTGAAAAGAAAAGTGGTTTGACGCTCGTAATGTGAAACGACAAGTGATTCGACGCCTGTAATGTGAAACGACAAGTGGTTCGACGTCTGTAATGTGAAACGACAAGTGGCTTGACGACTGGTGATGTGAAAAGAAAAGTGGTTTGACGCCTGTAATGTGAAACGACAAGTGGTTCGACGCCTGTAATATGAAACGGCAAGTGGTTTGACGTCTGGTAAAGGTAATTACTATTGACGAAGGTAATCAATATTGACGAAGAGACTCTTAGATGATGACATATGGCCCCCCCCCATAAAATAATCAAACTTACCACAAACGTCTCATAACAGACTCTTTATATACATCAAGGATTGAATAAATATTACCACAAATCATTTTATTTTTAATCAACACTTATTTAATCTTTCAACAATTATTAATCATTTATAACTTGTCATCTCAATTATTGATTTAATACTATAACATATTATACAGATGATATTGTGACAATAATTGAATCAATAATATAAGAGATATGATGCAAAGAATTATCGTGAAGTAATAATTGAGCATAATTGAGTGACTTCTCACGTAAGCATCAATAATCAATATATCGTGTGCTACTATACAACTACGCCGTACATCGTACTTTTTACTACCGGGTAGTTCAACAGTTTTAACGGTAACACCTCTCCGCCGTTATTTTTATAGAAAGATAATTTTGTCATTTTTAACTACGACAATACTTCCGTTGTGGGGGTCCACTAATGATTGAGTAGTCGCATCGAATATTCCCCACAAAAAAGAATATTCCCCAGACCAAACGAATATTTTATAACAACTTGCTTACTTTGCAAAATTTATAAATATTACCCACAACTATAACATTATATCAAATTTATTCCATAATATTAAAAATAATATTTATAGAAAATTCATCTTTATTTATAAAAGTTGGGGTCTTACAACCTCCCTTCTTATGAAATTTCTCCCTCGAAATTAGGGTACATACACGGTATGTCGAAGAGGTAAGGATACCTTGATTTCATTTCGATTCTAACTCCCAAGTCATTTTTCAACATCGTGGTTCCTCCACAAAACTTTGACTTGAGGTATAACCTCGAGCGTAGAATATGTTCTTTCTTATCCAAGATTTGAACAGAACTCTTCATACGTCAAATCTTCTATTATTTCGTCGGGTTCTAACTCAATAATGTGGTTTGGGTCTTTCACATATTTACGTAATATGGATATGTGAAAAACGTTATGAACACGAGACATACTTCAAGCAGAAAGCGAGTCTATAGGCTACGTTCCTACTCGATCGAGGATTAAAATGGACCGATGAATCGAGGATTAAGTTTTCCTCTCTTTCCAAATCTTGTAACTCCTTTCCATGGAGAAACTCTTAACAACACATGATCTCCTATATCGAATTCCACGCCCTTTCGATGAAGATCAAAGATAACTCTTTTATCGATTTTGTGAGGTTTTTATACGTTGTCGGATCGTTTGAATCTTTTTCAGTAGTCATACGTACCAACTCCGGTCCCAACAACGTTGCTTCACCCACCTCATCCCAGCATACTGGAGAACGACACTTTTTTCCATACAACGCTTTGAATGGAGCCATGCCAATACTTGCTTGATAACTATTGTTGTAGGAAAACTCAACCAATGGTAAGAACTTGTCCTAACTTCCCTTGAAATCAAGGACACAGAGTCTTAATAGATCTTCAAGAGTTTGAATAGTCCTCTCCGATCGTCCGTCCAAATCCGAGGATGATATGCCGAAGCTAAATCGTAAGTCCGTGCCCATAGCTTTTTGCAAACTAACCCAAAATCGTGAAGTGAATCTTGGGTCTCGATCGAAACTATGGATACTGCGGATACCATGCGATCTTACAATCTCGTTTATGTACATCTGAGCAAGACGTTCAAGTGTATAAGTTTCTCGATGCAGAAGAAATGAGCGGACTTGGTCAATCTATCAACAATGACCCAAATCGCATCTATGCCTTGAGAAACCTTAGGAAGACCCAGAATCTAAATCCATGGTAATGTGCTCCCACTTCCATTCCGAATTTCAAGTGGTTGCAATGGACCTTTTGGTACTTGATGCTCGCTTTAACTCGTTGACAAGTTAGACACCTTTGAGATAAACAACGCTTATCTCTCTCTTCATATTGCTCCACCAAAATGTACGATGAATATCATGATACATTTTGGTACTCCTGAGATGGATTTCAAATGGTGTGTTGTGCGCCTCCATCATGATATTATACTTTAAATCGGTCGTTAGGAACACAAAGTCCGGAGTTGACTCAAGTATTCCCTCTTCATCGATTCTTGCTTCCTAAGATAGCACCTTTCTTGCACTTTCTTCCTCATACGCATCGGCTCCGTGTCCGTAGCTCGAAAGCGGCTTTAACTTTATCGATTAAAGTCGGTTCTAATCGTTATACTCGCTATCATCACATGCGTCCTCGAGTCTTTAACTCTATCTCCATCCTTTGCAAGTCACACAAATGGGCCTTTGCGTTGACAATATCGCACTCGTACTTGCAGATATGATCTTCTTTCAATGCGCCACCTACCACGTTCGCTTTTTCCAGGATGGTATTGGATGGTATGATCATAATCTTTCAATGATTCAAGCCAACGTCGTTGTCGCATGTTGAGTTCCTTTTGAGTGAAGAAATATTTGAGGCTTTTATGATCCGTAAAGATCTCCACTTTCTCCCCATACAAGTAATGCCTCCAAATTTTAAGTGCTGAAAGACAACATCTCGCCAACAATAGATCATGAGTAGGATAATTCCTCTCTCATATTCTTTGAGTTGTTGCTTGAGGCATAGGCTATAACTTTTCCATGTTGCATGAGAACACATCCCAACCCCTTTGCTCAAGCATCATCAGATGACAAATCCTCCGAGCCGGATGGTATTGTCGTAACAGTCTTTGAAATAAGTCTCCTCTTGAGTTCTTGAAAACTCTTCTCACATTCTTCGCTTCCAACCGAACTTTGTATCTTTCCGATTCAATTTGAGTCAATGGAATATCGATTCGAGAAAATCCTTCCACGAATCTCCGATAATAACCAATTAAACCGAGAAAGCTACGCATTTTGGATCATCGATTTAAGTTGTTCCCGGCTTTGAATAGCTTCAATCTTTTGCCGGGTCAATGATATTCCATGACTTGATACCACGTGCCAAGGAATGCTACTTCTTTGCCGTAACTCGCATTTCTTCAACTTTGCATAAAGCTTATATTCACGAAGCTTTTGGAGTGTCACCTCAAGTGTTGCTTTCATGATCTTCACGGCTTTTGGAATAAATAAGGATATCATCAATAAAGACGACCACAAAGTGATCCAAATATTCCTTGAATACTCGGTTCATCATATCCATGAAGGCAGGAGCATTAATCAATCCAAAGGACATGACTAGGAATTCATAATGCCCGCATCGAAGTTCTAAAAGCCGTCTTTGGAATGTCGTGGTTCTAATCTTCAATTGGTGATATCCTAATGAAGATTAATCTTTGAAAAGAATTTGGCTCATTCAAATTGGTCAAACAGTCATCAATACGTGGCAATGGATACCTATTTTTGATGGTGACATGATTCAACTCCCGATAATCAATACAAAGTCGCATACTCCCATCTTTCTTCTTCACGAATAGAACAGAGCACCCCAAGGAGAAGTACTAGGACGAATAAAGTCAATGTCTAACAATTCCTGCATTGGGTCTTTAACTCCTCAAGTTCAATAGAGCCATTCGATATGGGGCTTTGGAAATAGGTTTTATCTTAGGGTTCAAGGTCGATACAAAATTCAATTTCACGCCTGGGGGTAAGCAGAAGTTCTTCGGGAATACGCCAGAAATTTATTAACAATAGAAATATCGTTCAAAACTGACGTATTTTTGTTTAAATCTGTGACATGAGCTAAGAAAGCTTGACATCCGTTTTTCAATAAACGAATAGCTTTATGGCTTGAGATGACCATGATTGATTTTAATGGTTTGGTCGCTTGAATTCGCATAATAGTTTGGTTAGGAATATAAAAGCTAACAACCTTACGAAAACAATCAATTTTTGCATGATAAGTAGTTAACCAATCAATCTCTAGAATCACGTCAAATGCAAGTATTTTTAATGAAATAAGATCGACAGGTAATGTGAGGGTACCGATTTGAACCAAACAAGACTTATAAACAGTGGATGTAATGAAGGTTTCTCCCAACGGAGTTTCCACAGATAAGTCAAAGTCTAATTTCTCCGGAGTCAAATTTAATCGATGAACGCAAGTAGGAGAAATAAAAGAATGGGTAGAACCCAGATCAAATAAAGTATAGACTTCATTAGAGTTTATGATAAGCTTACCCGTGATGACCTCATTCGGGTTCCTTGCTCTCTCGGGAGGTCACAACAAACGCTTCTCCTCAGACTACACGGTTTTGACTTTTCCGACTGACCTTTGGTGCCTCCATCCTAGTTGAATTTGTCTTGATGGCGACAAAATCGAGCTAAGTGACCTTATGTTCCACAATTATAACACGCTTTGGATGGCATAGCGCAGATTTTGATCGATGTGTCCTCTCTCCGCATTTGAAGCATATGATATGTGGTCTTTCTCCTTCCTTAACAACGGGTCTTTGGTCTTGACGTCTTTCCATCATTATTGAATCTCCTTTTTTGAAATGTCCATTCTTATTATTTTTTGTACGATTACCACCAAGTGGTTACCATATCTCGGCCCGTTGATTCCTCCACGCTTGTTGTCACCGCTCGATGACTACTCTCACCGGTATTATAATTTTGCTTACCGCTCTCTTTTAGTTGCGTTGACTCGTTATCGCGCTCCACTAATCGAGCCCTATTTACAACATCTGAATACAAACACGGTTTATGAGAAAAAGATGTTGACGATCTCCGACTTCAAACCTCTTAAAAACATTCGCGCCATTCTCTTCATTATCCACCAAGTGGGACGAAACCGTGATAACTCCGCAAATTTTGCCTCGTATTGCGACACACGGGCCATATTGTTTTGTTCCAACTTGATAAACTCCACCTCCTTCATGTGGCGAATACTTTCGTGAAAGTATTTGTCGTTGAATAGCTCTTCGAACTTCTCCCAAGATATCTTCAAAGACAAAGAAGTTGAGTACGTTTTACCGATTCCCACCAAGAATGTCGCCTCTCGCGCAACATAAAGCGTAAAAGCGGAACCTTTTGCTCCTGGAACATCCCAAGACATCAAATATCTTGGTAATCTACTTTATCCATGCTTCCGCTGTAAGTGGTTTTGGTTTCTCCCTTAAACTCCGGTGGTCCCAGCTCTTGAACTGTTTAGCGATGTGCACCGAGAGTTTTTCCGTGTTTCCACCCCACGTTTTGGACAGAGTCGTTTCGCTTTCTTTGTTGCATGAATTGAATAAAGCCTCGAACATTTGATCATTCATCATTTGGTTAGTTTTGTTGTTTGCATGAGGATTGTCGCCCCGACGATGCACATTATCCTCGATTATCGATATGGTGAATCAACGACGCTTTGTGCTCCATTCTTTATTCGCAACATTCTCGGATGTCATTTTCAGACATCGCCACAAAACAAAAGGTTAATTGACATGTAACATATTATCCCTATATTCGACCGACCACCAATAAAATAGCACATAACCTTAGGTAGGTCATACTAATGAAGGTATTCCCGAATCCTTCCCCTCCTAGTACTATTCTCACATCTTAGCCAGGATCATATATCTCAAGCTCGATACCAACCGTGACGCCCCAAAAATAGGTATACATCACCCATCTTGGGTAGTCGGATACATGGTATGTAATTTAAATACAACTTATTAATATAACTGCTGTGGTACAATACGACATAAACCGTGAGTTTGAATACAATATTGTCTACTAGAGATCATACAAACTCAAAAGGAGTCCTCATTACAATTATTATCACACTATTTCACGTAATAGTGAGGACTACTAATGCTATCCTCTCGACCATTACTCCGTTCCCCGACTCGTCTCCAACTATATTCTCATTTTCAAGAGAATAAAAGTTAAAGAAAGGGTGAGCTCAACTAGCTCAAGAAGAAATATTATGACTAAGATAATGCGTAATAAATTATCATTAGCCACAACAACAAATGTTAAACCGATAAAATATAATGAACATCAAGTTTAACTGCAATGAACAAGCAATCCATTAAAAGAGTCAAGTAGAAAATAAAATCTACTATCTTTTATGATTTAAAAGGTTTTTCATCATCGTTATAGCCGAGACTCACTTTTAATAAATATTCCACATCATCGAATCACCCCCGCACTACTACCAGGATATTCTTTAGTATCACGACCACAATTATTCACGCACTACGGGCCAAGAATAGTTGTGTATTCATTAATGGTCATGATCATGCCAACAAACGTCCATCAATGCACTTCACTACCATCGAGGATTTTTACCACATCATTTGTAATATTACGGTTATGATTACACCAATAATCCTCGGTCATAATCATACCAAGTCCATCCACGCACTACGTGCCAAAGATGATTTTTAAAAAAACATGAGGATTATGACAATGATATAAGAATTCAATAAAACAAGTTCAAGAATTAAGTTATTCAGAACTAATAACATCCAAATCACAACACGATCATCGCTTTGTAGAGTAAAATTCAAGAATGATCGGAAGAATATTTCCATGAAAGATAGATATGGATGAAACGCAAATATCAAGGATATTCTACTAATTTCATGGAGTATAGAAGTCAAAGTTTTAACCAACCGGGTATAATAAAGAATGGAATAACAAAAGAAATCACCATGCATGCGATGATCAAGACAGGAGGTTATTCTAATGTAATAATAAATAACGTAACTGTGTCGTGAAATTCACACCGATAGGATGTTCCAATGTAATAATAAAGATGGAACCGGATCCGATGTAAAAACACATGAATAGGATATTCCAACGTAATGATAAAAAATCGGAACTGTGTCCATCCGTGTAAAACACATGCACAGGATGTTCCAAATGTAATAATAAAGATTTTAACCAGTCCCGTGTAAAACACATGCATGTGATGTTCCAAATGTAATAATGAAGAATGGAATAAAAAAGAAGATCACCAAGTATAGGGATTCCACGTATATAGGTTATTCCAATGTAATAAATAAGAATAGAATAACAAAAGAAGTTCTCTTCATGAATACAAAGAATAACACCCTTTACTGGTACAACAAATAATATTCTACCTCTAGAAGAACTGAATATCGCAAAAGTGAAGTAGCAGAATACTTTTCTTCTTCTCTCTATTTCTTTCTCTCTCAATGAAGAGTTTCAAATTGAATTAGGCCGGAAAATAATGAAGGAATGAGCTTCTATTTATAGGAAAATAGAATGCATAGTAATTAATCCATGAATAACTCATTCGTATTGATTTACTTTAATCTGACGGTCCATATTTAAAGCAAAATCTTTTAAATAAAATATAATATATTCTATTTATATAAAATATTTTACTATGCAAACACTACGCAACACTATGCAAAACACTATGCAAAAACACTATGCATAATAAAATATAATATATTTTATTTATAGAATAACTTTAATAAAGTATTCTTTTTATATAAAAGATGTTTAATCTTTTTATTACGTTAATAATAACTGAATAAAACAAAAACGTCATTATCGCTATAATAATTCATATTATTAATCGACAATAATGGAATCAAACCGAGTGACTTCTCACATAAGCATCAATAATCAATACTGCGTGCTACTACGCAAACCACACGATTACATCGCATTTTTTACCTACCGAGTAGTTCAACAAAGATCAAACAGTAAAACTTCCGCCGTTATTTTAATAAAATATTTTTGTCGTTTTTCTCAATCCGACAATAATTTCGTAGTGGGGTCCACCAATGATTGAGCCATCAGATTTAATATTCCCCGCTAAAAGAATATTCCCCACCAATCGAATATAATATAACCACTTGCATATTTTGCAAAATTTATAAATATTACCCACAACTATAACATTATATCAAATTATTCCATAATATTCAAAAATAATATTTATAGAAAATTCATCTTTATTTATAAAAATTTGGGGTCTTACAACCTCCCCTTCTTATGAAATTTTCCTTCGAAATTAGGGTACATACCGGTATGTCAAGAGGTAAGGATACCTTGATTTCATTTTTGATTCTAACTCCCAAGTCATTTCCTCAACCTCGTGGTTCCTCCACAAAACTTTCGACTTGAGGTATAACCTCGAGCGTAGAAATATGTTCCTTCTTATCCAAAATTTGAACAGAACCTCTTCATACGCCAAATCTTCCGCTATTTCGTCCGGCTTCTAACTCAATAATATGGTTCGGTCTTTCACATATTTACGTAACATGGATATGTGAAAAACGTTATGAACATTTAGACATATTTCACAGAAAGCGAGTCTATAGGCCACGCCCTACTCGATCGAGGATTAAAATGGACCGATGAATCGAGGATTAAGTTTTCTCTCTTTCCAAATCTTGTAACTCCTTTCCATGGAGCAACTCTTAACAACACATGATCTCCTATATCAATTCCACGCCCTTTCGATGAAGATCAAGATAACTCTTTTGTCGATTTTGTGAGGTTTTTATACGTTGTCGGATCGTTTCAATCTTTTTCCGTAGTCATACGCATTCAACTCCCGGTCCCAACAACGTTGCTTCACCCACCTCATCCCAAAGATACCGAGAACGACACTTTCTTCCATACAACGCTTGAATGGAGCCATGCCAATACTTGCTCGATAACCGTTGTTGTAGGAAAACTCCACCAATGGTAAGAACTTGTCCCAACTCCCTTGAAATCAAGGACACAGTAGTCTTAATAGATCTTCAAGAGTTTGAATAGTCCTCTCCGATTGTCCGTCCGGCTTCGAGGATGATATGCCGAAGCTAAATCGTAAGTCTGTGCTCATAGTTTTTTGCAAACTAACCCAAAATCGTGAAGTGAATCTTGGGTCTCGATCGTAAACTATGGATACCCCAGATACCATGCGATCTTACAATCTCATTTATATACATCTGAGCAAGATGTTCAAGTGTATAAGTTTCTCAGATTCGAAGAAAATGAGCAGACTTGGTCAATCTATCAACAATGACCCAAATCGCATCAACGCCTTGAGAAACCTTAGGAAGACCCCAGAACTAAATCCATGGTAATGTGCTCCCACTTCCATTCGGAATTTCAAGTGGTTGCAATGGACCTTTTGGTACTTGATGCTCCGCTTAACTCGTTGACAAGTTAGACACCTTGAGATAAACAAATGCTATCTCTCTCTTCATATTTCTCCACCAAAATGTATGATTTAATATCATGATACATTTTGGTACTCCCTGTGATGGATTGCAAATGGTGTGTTGTGCGCTCCATCATGATATTATACTTTAAATCGTGGTCGTTAGGAACACAAAGTCCGGAGTTGACTCAAGTATTCCTTCTTCATCGATTCTTGCTTCCTAAGATAGCACCTTCTCAGACTTTCTTCCTCATACGCATCACCACCTGTGTCCGTAGCTTGAGCGCCTTTAACTTTATCGATTAAAGTCGGTTCTACTCAGATATTCGCTTATCATCACACGTGTCCCCGAGTCTTTAACTCTATCTTCATCCTTTGCAAGTCACACAAATGGGCTCATGCGTTGACAATAACGCACTCAGATTTCAGATATGATCTTTCACTCAACGCGTCGCCTACCACGCTCGCTTTTCCAGGATGGTATTGGATGGTATGATCATAATCTTTCAATAGTTCAAGCCAACGTCGTTGTCGCATGTTGAGTTCCTTTTGAGTGAAGAAATATTTGAGGCTTTTACGATCCGTAAAGATTTCCACTTTCTCCCCATACAAGTAATGCCTCCAAATTTTAAGTGTAAAGATAATAAACCGCTAACTCTAGATCATGAGTAGGATAATTCCTCTCATATTCTTTTTGAGTTGTCATGAGGCATAGGCTATAACTTTTCCATGTTGCATGAGAACACATCCCAACCATTTGCCTCAAGCATCATCATCAGATGACAAATCCTCCGAGCCGATGGTATTGTACGTAACAAAAGTGTAAATAAGTCTCTCTCGAGTTCTTGAAAACTCTTTCACATTCTTCGCTCCAACCGAACTTTGTATTTTTCGAGTCATTGAAATAATGGAGTAGCGATTCGAGAAAATCCTTCCACGAATCTCCGATAATAACCACCTAAACCGAGAAAGCTACGATTTCGGCCATCGATTTAGGTTGTTCCCACTTTGAATAGCTTCAATCTTTGTTGGGTCAACAGATATTCCATGACTTGATACCACGCGCCCAAGGAATGCTACTTCTTCTGCCGTAACTCGATTTCTTCAACTCGCATAAAGCTTATATTCACGAAGATTTTGGAGTGTCACCTCAAGTGTTGCTCATGATTTTCACGGCTTTTGGAATAAATAAGGATGTCATCAATAAAGACGACCACAAAGTGATCTAAATATTCCTTGAATACTCGGCTCATCATATCCATGAAGGCGTTAGGAGCATTAGTCAATCCAAAGGACATGACTAGGAATTCATAATGCCCGCATCGAAGTTCAAAAGCCGTCTTTGGAATGTCGCCGGTTCTAATCTTCAATTGGTGATATCCTAACGTAAGATCAATCTTTGAAAAGAATTTGGCTCCTTGCAATCGGGTCAAACAGTCATCAATACGTGGCAATGGATACCTATTATTGATGGTGACATGATTCAACTCCCGATAATCAATACAAAGTCGCGATACTCCCATCTTTCTTCTTCAATAATGTAACAGAGCACCCCAAGGAGAGAAGTACTTAGACTAATAAAGCCAATGTCTAACAATTCCTCGCAGATGGGTCTTTAACTCCTCAAGTTCAATAGAGCCATTCGATATGGGCTTTGAAATAGGTTTTGTACCGGGTTCAAGGTCGATACAAAATTCAATTTCACGCCCGGGGTAGGCTGAAGTTCTTCTGGGAATACGCGTCAGAAATTTATTAACAATAGAAATATCGCTCAAAACTCGACGTATTTTTGTTTAAATCGTGATATGAGCTAAGAAAGCTTGACATCCGCATTTTTTCAATAAACGAATAGCTTTATGGCTTGAGACGACCGTGATTGATTTTAATGGTTTGGTCGTTTGAATTCAGATAATAGGTTGATTAGGAATATGAAAGCTAACAACCTTACAAAAACAATCAATTTTTGCATGATAAGTAGTTAACCAATCAATCCCTAGAATCACGCCAAATGCAAGTATTTTTAATGAAATAAGATCGATGGTGTAATGTGAGGGTACCGATTTGAACCAAACAAGACTTATAAACAAGTGGATGTAATGAAGGTTTCTCCCAACTGAGTTTCCACAGATAAGTCAAAGTCTAATTCTCCTGAGTCAAATTTAATCGATGAGCTCAAGTAGGAGAAATAAAAGAATGGGTAGAACCCAGATCAAATAAAGTATAGACTTCATTAGAGTTTATGATAAGCTTACCCGTGATGACCTCATTCGGGTTCCTTGCTTCCGGGAGGTCACAACAAACGCCTCCTCAGACTACCGGCTTTTGACTTTTCCGGGGACGGACTTTTGGTGCCTCCATCCTAGTTGAATTTGTCTTCAGAAACAACAAAATCGAGCTAAGTGACCTTCTCTTCCACAATTATAACACGCTTTGACGGCATGGCACGCAGCCTTGGACCGATGTGTCCTCTCTCCCGATTTGAAGCATATGATAGGTGGTCTTTTCCTTCCTTAACAACGGTGGCTTTGGTCGACATCTTCCATCATTGTTGAATCTTTGTTTTTGAAATGTCCATTCTTATTGTTTTGGCCCCGATTACCACCAAGTGGTTACCATATCCGCCCGTTGATTCCTCCACGCTTGTTGTCACCGCTTCGTCATGACTACTCACCGGTATTATAATTTTGCTTACGCCTTCTTTAGTCAAGGTTGACTCGTTATCGCGCTCCACTAATCGAGCCCTATTTACAACATCCGAATACAAACACGCTTTGAGAAATAAGATGTCGACGATTCCGACTTCAAACCTCTTAAAACATTCGCGCCATTCTCTCTTCATTATCCACCAAGTGGGATTTAAAACCGTGATAACTCCGCAAATTTTGCCTCGATCATGCGACACTGGCCATATTATTTTGTTCCAACTTGATAAACTCCACCTCCTTCATGTGGCTAATACTTTCAGAAAGTATTTTCGTTGAATGCCCTCTCGAACTTCTCCCAAGATATCTTCAAGACAAAGAAGTTGAGTACGCTTTTACCGATTCCCACCAAGAATCGCCTCCGCGCAACATAAAGGCTGTAGGGAACTTTTCTCCTGAGCATCCCAAGACATCAAATATCTTGGTAATCTGCTTTATCCATGCTTCCGCCGTAGTGGTTTTGCTTTCCTTAAACTCCGGTGGTCCCGGCTCTGAATTGTTTAGCGGTGACCGCCCGAGAGTTTTCCGTGTTTCCACCCACGCTTTTGGACAGAGTCGCCTCATCATCTTTGTTGCATAAATTGATAAAGCCTCCAACATTTGATCATTCATCATTTGGTCAAGGTTGTTTTTTGCATGAGGATTGTCGCCTTCCCGATGCTAATTATCCCGATTATCGATATGTGGTGAATCAACGATCGCTTGTGCTCCATTGCTATTCTCAACATTCTCGATGTCATTTTCAGACATCGCCACAAAACAAAAGGTTAATTGACACGTAACAAATTATCCCTATATTCTCGACCCACCAATAAAATAGCACATAAACTTAGGTAGGTCATACTAGCAAGGTATTCCCTCTCCTCTCCCTCCTAGTACTATTCTCACATCTTAGCTGAGATCATATCCCTAAGCTCGATACCAACCGTGACGCCCAAAATTAGGTATACATCACCCATCTTGGGTAGCCACGATACATGGTATGTAATTTAAATACAACTTATTAATATAATCTGCTGTGGTAATAATACGATAAATCGTGAGTTTGAATACAAATAATGTCTACTAGATATTATACAAACTCAAAAAGGAGTCCTCATTACAATTATTATCACACTATTTCACGTAATAAGTGAGGACTACTAATGCTATCCTTCTGACCATTACTGCTTCCCGACTCGTCCCCAAATTTATATTCTCATTTCTCAAGAGAATAAAGGAAAGAAAGGGTGAGCTCAACTAGCCAAGAAGAAATATTATGACTAAGATAATGCGTAATAAATTATCAATAGTCTTCAACATTGTTAAATTGATAAAATATAATAAACATCAAGTTTAATCAGCAATGAATAAGTAATCCATTAAAAGAGTCAAGTAGAAAATAAAATCTACTATCTTTTATGATTTAAAAGGTTTTTCATCATCGTTATAGCCGAGACTCACTTTAATAAATATTCCACATCATCGAATCACCCCCGCACTACTGGCCAAGGATATTTTTAAGATCACGCACCACAATTATTCACGCACTACACGCCAAGAATAGTTTGTGTATTCATTAATGGTCATGATCATGCCAACAATCGTCCATCAATGCACTACTACTAATCGAGGATTTTTACCACATCATTTGTAACATTACTGGCCATGATTACAACCAATAATCTCTCGGTCATAATCATACCAAGTCCATCTATGCACTACGTGCCATGTATGACTTTAAAAAAATATAAACATGAGGATGATGACAATGATATAAGAATTCAATAAAACAAGTTCAAGAATTATTTTATCCAGAATTATTAACATCCAAATTATCAATATGACATCGCTTTCAGTAGAGTAAAATTCAAGAATGATCAAGAATATTTTCATGAAAAGATATCGGATGAAACGCAAATATCAAGGATATTCCACTAATTTCATGGAGTATAAGTCAAAGTTTTAACCAACCGGGTATAATAAAGAATGGAATAACAAAAGAAATCACCATGCACGCATATGATAATCGCATGCATAAAAGTTATTCCAATGTAATAATAAATAACGGAACGTGTCGTGAAATTCACACCATGTGATGTTCCAAATGTAATAATAAAGATGGAACCTGCATCCCGTAAAACACATGATAGGATATTCCAAATGTAATAATAAAGATTTTAACCAGTCCCGTAAAAAACACATGCATGTGATGTTCCAACAGTATAATAATAAAGATTTTAACCAGTCCTGTAAAACACATGCATGTGATGTTCCAAATGTAATAATAAAGACGGAATCTGTGTCCGTGTAAAACACATGCATGTGATGTTCCAATGTAATAATAGAAGAATGTCACCAAGTATAGGTAAATCACAGATACAAAGTTATTCCAATGTAATAATAAGCAATGGAATAACAACAGCTTTCTTCATGAATAAGAAAGAATAACACCCCTTACATTTGGTAGAAGATTGAATATCGCAGTTAGAAGAAGTAGTAATAAAACTCTTCTTCTTTCTCTCTTATTCTCTTCTATCTCTTTCTCTCTATAGTTTGAATGAATTCGTGAAAAAATAATGAAGCCTCAGCCTCTATTTATAGAAGATTTCTAGCTTGAAGACCGCCGGTGAAAACGCAAGTGGCTCGACGACTTCGGTTTCGACGACAACTACTATGAATGTGAAACGACAAGTGGTTCGACGCTCAGAATGTGAAACGACAAGTGGTTCGACGTCTCGGTAAAGGTAATTACTATTAACGAAGGTAAATACTATCGAAGAAGGTAAATACTATTCACAAGGGTAATTATTATCGACGAAGGTAATTACTATCGATTTAAGGTAAATATTATTCACAAGGTAATTACTTATCGACAAAGGTAATTACTATCGACAAAGGTAATTACTAGTAAGGTAAATTCTATTCACAAGTGGTAATTACTATCGACCATAAGAGACTCTTAGATGATGACATATAATACGAGCCCCCATCAAAATAATCAAACTTACCACAAATCATTTTTTTTTAATCAACACATATTTAATCTTTCAACAATTATTAATCATTTATAACTTGTCGCCTCAATTATTGATTTAATACTATAACATATTATATGTATGATAATCGTGACAATAATTGAATCAATAATATAAGAGATATGATGCAAGAATTATCGTGAAGTAATAATCGAGTATAGCGAAAGTGACTTCTCACGTAAAGATCAATAATCAATACCGTGTGCTACTACGCAACCACGCCAGACATCGCATTTCTTTTACCACCGTAGTAGTTCAACAGCTTTTAACCAGAATACCTCCGCCGTTATTTTTATAAAAATTTTTGTCGCTTTTCAATCCGACAATAATTTCGCCAGGGGTCCACCAATGATTGAGCCATTGTATTTAATATTCCCTAACAAAAAGAATATTCCCCACCAAACTAATATTTTATAACAACTTGCATACTTTGCAAAATTTATAAATATTACCCACAACTATAACATTATATCAAATTTATTCCATAATATTCAAAAATAATATTTATAGAAAATTCATCTTTATTTATAAAAGTCGGGTCTTACAACCTCCCTTCTTATGAAATTTTTCCCGAAAAAGGGGGTACGACCGGTATGTCAAGAGGTAAGGATACCTTGATTTCATTTCAGATTCTAACTCCCAAGTCATTTCCTCAACATCGTGGTTCCTCCACAAAACTTCGATTTGAGGTATAACCTCGAGCGTAGAATATGTTCCTTCTTATCCAAAATTTGAACAGAACCTCTTCATACGCCAAATCTTCCGCTATTTCGTCCGGCTCTAACTCAATAATATGGTTCGGTCTTTCACATATTTACGTAATATAGATATGTGAAAAACGTTATGAACACGTAGACATATTCAAGCAGAAAGCGAAGTCTATATAGGCCACGCTCCTACTCGATCGAGGATTAAAATGGACCGATGAATCGAGGATTAAGTTTTTCTCTCTTTCCAAATCTTGTAACTCCTTTCCATGGAGCAACTCTTAACAACACATGATCTCCTATATCGAATTCCACGCCCTTTCATGAAGATCAAGATAACTCTTTTGTTTCGATTTTGTGAGGTTTTTATACGTTGTTGGATCGTTTCAATCTTTTTCGTAGTCACACGCATTCAACTCCCGGTCCCAACAACGTTGCTTCACCCACCTCATCCCAAAGATAATCGAGAACGACACTTTCTTCCATACAACGCTCGAATGGAGCCATGCCAATACTTGCTTGATAACCTGTTGTCAGAGGAAAACTCCACCAATGGTAAGAACTTGTCCCAACTCCCTGAAATCAAGGACACAGTAGTCTTAATAGATCTTCAAGAGTTTGAATAGTCCTCTCCGATCGTCCGTCCGTCTTCGAGGATGATATGCCGAAGCTAAATCGTAAGTCTCTGCGCCATAGCTTTTTGCAAACTAACCCAAAATCGTGAGTTGAATCTTGGGTCTCGATCGTAAACTATGGATACCTAAGATACCACGCAATTTTACAATCTCGCTTATGTACATACGAAAGCAAGACGTTTCATGTATAAGTTTCTCAGACGGTAAGAAATGAGCAGATTTGGTCAATCTATCAACAATGACCCAAATCGCATCAACGCCTTGAGAAACTTAGGAAGACCCCAGAACTAAATCCATGGTAATGTGCTCCCACTTCCATTCGGAATTTCAAGTGGTTGAATGGACCTTTTGGTACTTGATGCTCCGCTTAACTCGCTGACAAGTTAGACACCTTGAGATAAACAAATGCTTATCTCTCTCTTCATATTGCTTCCACCAAAATGTATTTATTTAATATCATGATACATTTTGGTACTCCCTGTGATGGATTGCAAATGGTGTGTCAGCGCGCCCATCATGATATTATACTTTAAATCGTGGTCGTTAGAACACAAAGTCCGGAGTTGACTCAAGTATTCCTTCTTCATCGATTCTTGCTTCCTAAGATAGCACCTTCAGACTTTTTTTCCTCATACGATCACCTCCGTGTCCGTAGCTTGAGCAACTTTTAACTTTATCGATTAAAGTTTGCTTCTACTCAGATACTCGCTTATCATCACACGCGTCCCTCGAGTCTTTAACTCTATCTCCATCCTTTGCAAGTCACACAAAATGGGCTCTGCGTTGACAATATCGCACTCAGATTTGCTTGATATGATTTTCACTCAATGCGCCGCCTACCACGCTCGCTTTTGATGGTATCGATGGTACGATCATAATCTTTCATCAGTTCTAGCCAACGCCGTTGTCGCATGTCGAGTTCCTTTTGAGTGAAGAAATATTTGAGGCTTTTACGATCCGTGAAGATCTCCACTTTCTCCCCATACAAGTAATGCCTCCAAATTTTAATGAAGAAGATAACAACCGCTAACTCTAGATCATGAGTAGGATAATTCCTCTCATATTCTTTGAGTTGTCGCGAGGCATAGGCTATTACTTTTCCATGTTGCATGAGAACACATCCCAACCCTTTGCTCAAGCATCATCAGAGATGACAAATCCTCCGAGCCGATGGTATTGTCGTAACAAAAAATAAATAAGTCTCCTCTCGAAGTTCTTGAAAACTCTTCTCACATTCTTCGCTTCCAACCGAACTTTCAGATCTTTCCGAGTCACCGAGTCAACGGAATAGCGATTCGAGAAAATCCTTCCACGAATCTCCGATAATAACCAAATTTAAACCGAGAAAGCTACGATTTTGGCCATCGATTTAGGTTGTTCCCAGCTTTAATAGCTTCAATCTTTCATTGGTCAACAGATATTCCATGACTTGATACCACGCGGCCCAAGGAATGCTACTTCTTCAAGCCGTAACTCGATTTCTTCAACTCGCATAAAGCTTATATTCACGAAGGTTTTGGAGTGTCACTTCAAGTGTTGCTTCATGATCTTCACGGCTTTTGGAATAAATAAGGATGTCATCAATAAAGATTTCACCACAAAGTGATCTAAATATTCCTGAATACTCTTGCTCATCATATCCATGAAGGCAAACAGAGCATTAGTCAATCCAAAGGATACGACTAGAATTCATAATGCCCGCATCGAAGTTCTCAAAGCCGCCTTTTCGAATGTCGCTAGTTTCTAATCTTCAATTGGTGATATCCGAACTAAGATCAATCTTTGAAAAGAATTTGCCTCGTGAATCGGGTCAAACAGTCATCAATACGCGGGCAATGGATACCTATTTTTGATGGTGACATGATTCAACTCCCGATAATCAATACAAAGTCGATACTCCCATCTTTCTTCTTCACTTAATGTAACAGAGCACCCCAAGGAGAAGTACTAGACTAATAAAGCCAATGTCTAACAATTCTCGCATTGGGTCTTTAACTCCTCAAGTTCAATAGAGCTATTCGACATGGGCTTTGGAAATAGGTTTTGCATCGTGTTCAAGGTCGATACAAAATTCAATTTCACGCCGGGGTAGGCCAGAAGTTCTTCTGGGAATACGCCAGAAATTTATTAACAATAGGAATATCGCTTAAAATCGACGTATTTTTATTTAAATCATGATATGAGCTAAGAAAGTTTCGACATCCGCTTTTTCAATAAACGAATAGCTTTATGGCTTCGAGAGACGACCGTGATTGATTTTAATGGTTCGTCGTTTGAATTCAGATAATAGGTTGATTAGGAATATGAAAGCTAACAACCCACGAAAACAATCAATTTTTGCATGATAAGTAGTTAACCAATCAATCCCAGAATCACGCCAAATGCAAGTATTTTTAATGAAATAAGATCGACAGGTAATGTGAGGGTACCGATTTTAACCAAACAAGACTTATAAACAGTGGATGTAATGAAGGTTTCTCCCAACGGAGTTTCCACAGATAAGTCAAAGTCTAATTTCTCCGGAGTCAAATTTAATCGATGAGCGCAAGTAGAGAAATAAAAGAATGGGTAGAACCCAGATCAAATAAAGTATAGACTTCATTAGAGTTTATGATAAGCTTACCCGTGATGACCTCATTCGATTCCTCGCTCTTCGGGAGGTCACAACAAACGCCTCCTCAGACTAACGGCTTTGAATTTTCCGGGACGGCCTTTTGGTGCTTCCATCCTAGTTGAATTTGTCTTTCAGAACGACAAAATCGAGCTAAGTGACCTTTCTTCCACAATTATAACACGCTTTGACTGCATTTACGCAGCTTTGATCGATGTGTCCTCTCCTCCGCATTTTGAAGCATACGATAGTGGTCTTTCTCCTTCCTTAACAACGGGTCTTGGTGCCGACGCTTTCCACCATTGTTGAATCTCCTTTTTGAAATGTCCATTCTTATTGTTTTGGCCTCGATTACCACCAAGTGGTTACCATATCCGCCCGTTGATTCTCTCCACGCTTTGTTGTCACCGCTCGATGACTACTCACCGGTATTATAATTTTAAATTACCGCTTCTTTTTAGTCAGGTTGACTCATTATCGCTCCACTAATCGAGCCCTATTTACAACATCTCAATACAAACACACGCTTTATGAGAAATAAGATGTCGACGATTCCCGCTTCAAACCTCTTAAAACATTCGCCATTCTCTCTTCATTATCCACCACCAAGGGGATGAAACCGTGATAACTCCGCAAATTTTGCCTCGTATCATGGCGACACTGGCCATATTGTTTTATTCCAACTTGATAAATTCCACTTCCTTCATGTGGCTAATACTTTCGTGAAAGTATTTGTCGTTGAACACTCCTCGAACTTCTCCCAAGATATCTTCAAGACAAAGAAGTCGAGTACGCTTTTACCGATTCCCACCAAGAATCCGCTTCTCGCCGCAACATAAAGGCTAAGAAAGGGAACCTTTTTCCTCTGAGCATCCCAAGACATCAAATATCTTGGTAATCTGCTTTATCCATGCTTCCGCCGTAAGTGGTTTTGTTCTCCCTTAAACTCCGGTGGTCCCAGCCTTGAATTGTTTAATGGTGACCGCCCGAGAGTTTTCCGTGTTTCCACCCACGCTTTTGGACAGAGTCGCCTCTCATTGTTGCATAAATTGCATAAAGCCTCTCAACATTCGATCATTCATCATTTGGTCGTTGTTGTTGTTTGTATGAGGATTGTCGCCTTCGATGCACATTATCCCGATTATTGAGCATGGTGAATCAACAATCGCCTCGCAGACTCCATTGCTATTCTCAACATTCTCGTATGTCATTTTCAGACATCGCCACAAAACAAAAGGTTAATCGACATGTAACAAATTATCCCTATCTTCCGACCTACTAATAAAATAATCACATAAACTTAGGTAGGTCATACTAGCAAAGTATTCCCTGCCTCCCTCCTAGTACTATTCTCACATCTTAGCCAGGATCATATCCCTAAGCTCGATATCAACCGTGACGCCCCAAAATTAGGTATACATCACCCATCTTGGGTCGCCACTTACATGGTATGTAATTTAAATATAACTTATTAACATAATGCTGTGGTATAATATTTATATAAATCGTGAGTTTAAATACAAATATCGCTCTACTAGATATTATACAAACTCAAAAAAGGAGTCCTCATTACAATTATTATCACACTATTTCACGTAATAGTGAGGACTACTAATGCTATCTTCAGACCATCACTGCTTTCCCCGACTCGTCCCAAGCCTATATTCTCATTTCTCAAGAGAATAAAGGAAAGAAAAGGTGAGCTCAACTAGCCCAAAGAAGAAATATTATGACTAAGATAATGCGTAATAAATTATCAATAGTCTTCAACAATGTTAAATTGATAAAATACAATAGTATAAACCAGTTTAATCGCAATGAATACGCAATCCATTAAAAGAGTCAAGTAGAAAATAAAGTCTACTATCTTTTAGGTTTTAAAAGGTTTTCATCATCGTTATAAATGAGACTCACTTTTAATAAATATTTCACAACATCGAATCACCCCGCACTACTACGCCAAGGATATTCTTTAAGATCACGACCACAATTATTCATGCACTACTGCCAAGAATATTTGTGTATTCATTAATGGTCATGATCATGCCAACAACTCGCCCATCAATAGACTACTACCAATCGAGGATTTTTACCACATCATTTGTAACATTACTGGCCATGATTACAATCAATAGTCTCTCGGTCATAATCATACCAAGTCCATCTATGCACTACAAGTGCCATGTATGACTTTAAAAAAAATATAAACATGAGGATGATGACAATGATATAAGAATTCAATAAAACAAGTTCAAGAATTATTTTATCCAGAATTATTAACGCCCAAATTATCAATACGACATCGTTTTGTAGAGTAAAATTCAAGAATGATCAAGAATATTTTCATGAAAAGATATCGATGAAACGCAAATATCAAGGATATTCCACTAATTTCATGGAGTATATAAGTCAAAGTTTTAACCAACCTGGGTATAATAAAGAATGGAATAACAAAAGAAATCACCACGCATGCGATGTAATCGCATGCATAAAAGTTATTCCAACAAAATAATAAATAATGTAACCAGTCAGTGTGAAATTACACCGGACTGGATGTTCCAATGTAATAATAAAGATGGAACTGATCCTGTAAAACACATGATAGATATTCCAATGTAATAATAAAGACGGAACTAGGTCCTGTAAAACACATGCATGTGATGTTCCAATGTAATAATAATAAAGACGGAACCAGTCCTGTAAAAACACATGCATGTGATGTTCCAATGAATAATAATAAAGATTTTAACCAGTCCGGTGTAAAAACACATGATGATAGGATGTTCCAACTGAATAATAGAAGAATGTCACCAAGTATAGGTAAAATCACAGATACAAAAGTTATTCCAATGTAATAATAAGCAATGGAATAACAACAGTTCTCTTCTGCTTAATAAGAAAGAATAACACCCTTACATTTGGTAGAAGATTGAATATCGCAAAGCAACAGAAGAATAAAAATCTTCTTCTTTCTCTCTTATTCTCTCTATTTTTTCTCTCTATAGCTTGAATGAATTCGTGAAAATAATGAAGCCCTCAGCCTCTATTTATAGAAGATTTCTAAATTTAGCACCTACCAGTGTGAAAAGGCAAGTGGCTTTCGGACGAATTGGTTCGACGCTCAGAATGTGAAAACGACAAGTGGTTCGACGCCCAGAATGTGAAACGACAAGTGGTTCGACGTCATGGTAAAGGTAATTACTATTAACGAAGGTAAATACTATCGATTGAAGGTAAATACTATTCACAAGGGTAATTATTATCGACGAAGGTAATTCTTATCGACGAAGGTAAATACTATTCACAAGGGTAATTACTATCGACGAAGGTAATTACTATCGACGGAAGGTAAATACTATTCACAAGTGGTAATTACTATCGATGAAGAGACTCTTAGATTATGACATATACGCCCCCCCCCATAAAATAATCAAACTTACCACAAATCATAACACATATTTAATCTTTCAACAACTATTAATCATTTATAACTCATTGCCTCAATTATCGATTTAATACTATAACATATTATACGAGGATGATCTTGACAATAATTGAATCAATAATATAAGAGATATGATGCAAAGAATTATCGTAGTAATAATCGAAATGCCGAGTGACTTCTCACGTGAAGATCAATAATCAATACTAGTGCTACTACGCAACCACGCCAGACATCGTATTTTTTACCACGGTAGTTCAACAGCTTTTAATCAGAATACCCTCTCCCAAGTTATTTTTATAAAATATTTTTGTCGCTTTTCTCAATCCGATAATAATCTCATTATAGGGGTCCACCAATGATTGAGCCATCAGATTCTAATATTCCTAACAAAAAGAATATTCCCCACCAAACTAATATTTTATAACAACTTGCATACTTTGCAAAATTTATAAATATTACCCACAACTATAACATTATATCAAATTTATTCCATAATATTCAAAATAATATTTATAGAAAAATTCATCTTTATTTATAAAATTCGGGTCTTATGTGGTGGTGGTAGATCCGGTAGTGGTGTGGTGGCGGTGGTGGGCGTGGATGACAAGAAGGCGCCGCCATGGCGTGTGGCGCCGGTGGTGGTAAGATCTCGTAGTGGTGGTGGTGGATAGGAAAGGAAAATGATAATATTAATGAGGGTATTTTTGTTCAAAAATAACAACTCCCATTCGGATATGCCTCTTAATCCTACAGACTTGATTTTGTAGTTTAACCATCCAAAGGCATTAAGAGGTAAAAAAAAAAAAAAAAAAACAACACACCGCCTCCCGACCGAATCGAGACCATTCCCATTCTTCAGACATTAAGAGTTAAACAAACACCACCTAAAAAACACATTAGTCATTAGCTTGCCACCAAAAAACCAAAGAAAAAAGTTAAAAAAGAAGCAGCTAAACACGGCATCCTATCAAACAAAATTAATGGACGGACCCACGAAAGGAAATTGAAATACCTCTATTTTATCATATTCTTTGCCCTACACGGCTACACTAATCATTTTGAGATGGGAAGGTTCTAGCCTTTTAGGTTTATTATTGCATGCCATTTCTTTAAAGTTTTGATACGGTGGGTGTGAAGAACAGATCTTCTGTCCCTATTTTTTTTTTTTCTTTTTTTGTGTTTTTCCAGTGAAATTTTGATATATGAATTTTTATTTAATTTTAAAATTAATTGATGTTAAGTAAGAAACTATATATTAAAATTTAAGTGAGGAGACAAAAAAAATAAAGACAAGAATCTGCTCTCTCGTGAGTGTGAGCCTCTCTCTATTTTATTATCCACATACGTCTCAAATGGAAATAGAGATGGAGCTGATCCTAATTACTACTTTTGGGTCAACCTGATCTTCACCGGTGCAACCCAAACTTAGGGGTGCCGAGTATGTATGTATATGTATGTATTCAAAATGTTCAATAGACGAGCTAAAGATAAAAGGGTAGTATAACTTGGTGTTGACTTTTTGAGGTAGGAACAACTTAAAATATTTATGTATATTGTTAACGTAAAATTTTTTCACACGCTTCAATCACGTAAAGACGCTCGATCCCCGCAGACATTAAACATGATCAATACCAAAAGCTCGACCGCTTCAATCGTCGTGAGGATATTTCAAAGTGAAAGTCAATCAAAAGCGATCACAAGAGTTAACCATTGAGGAATAAAATATCTAAATGTCTTGAGAGATAAAATATCGATTCTTTAGCTTGAAGACTTACTCATTATGTTATACCTTTTAATTTCGATTTATCGCAAGCCACCCACTACTATCCGACATACCCCTCGATCTCGATAGTTCCTCACGACCGCATTACCACCCACCCACTAATGGTCACTTTTTTCATCAATTACCATCCTAGGATCCCATCCACATAAATGCGTGGCAGATATAAATGATCGGTGTCATACTTTTCATCATTAATGGGTAAAAAGATGGAGATATTAAAATATCTCATGGGTCAATCCAATCGATCCCACCTTGGCCTTATAAGGACTCAACAAGGAATAAGATGGTGATTTGTAGCCCAATAATTTTTAGGACCCAATAGTGGTAATCTAAATGGACTAACTAAACAAGTAGACCCAATTCATTCGGCCCAATAAATAAAATATCATAGTCCAACATATATAATTTAATTTTAACTTAAATGTGATAGTTTAATAGTAAGATGACTACTCTTTATTGTTTACTACTGTAGTTTATATGTTGCACACAATAAAGAACAAAAAATAGCTAGAACGCTAAAACAACATACAAGGCTAGATAAGATACCAAACCCTTCATGGTTTAATGATAATAAAATTATTCATAAGAGCATCTCTAATAATAGTCCTAGTAAAAAAAATATTTTAAATTGAAGTTTGTTGATCTCATAGTAATTTGAAGAGCATTATTTGCTACTTTCATATTTTGTGTCTCATCTGTCTCTTCAATTCAATGAACTTTACATCAAGCGTAATAAATATTTTTAGCCTTTAATTATAGATTTGAAGGGTGAGAAAGAGACTGCAGATTTGATGAGTAAAATTGAAGAGGTTGTTAGAGAGGATTTTTCTGATGTTACTCACCTATTTGAATATCCCAAGGCGATTGAAAAGGTGGTTAGAAATCTCTAATGCTACGTTTGGATAGATGGAATAGGAGGGAGAATGGAATGAATCATTCCATTGGAATGATAAAAATATTGTTTGGTTTGTTTATTCCAACGGAATAATGTATTCCAAAGTGTAATAGGTGTTAACTTAAAATTATAATTTTATTCGGAGTGGGTTAGGAAATAACTTATTCCATCTATTATTTTTAAGTAATTGACAAATGCGCTCTTAAAAAAAATACTTATTTTATTAAAAAGAAATACTTATCTTTATTAAAAGAAATACTCCTTCCACTTACCCCTTACCCCACCCCCACCCCCACCCCCACCCCTACCAACTTACCCCACCCCACCCCACCCTCACCTCCCCATTACCCCACCCCGCCCCACGCCCCCCTATTACAAGTAAGTAAAAAAAATTATAAAAAAATTATATGAAAAAGTATAGTAAAAAAAAGAAGATTATAATTATAAAAAAAATTTAGAGAAATTTAAATTTTTAATATAAATTGAATTTATGTTAAATTTGAACATTTGGGGGTATTTAGGTCACTTTCTAATTATTTATTTTATTCTTAGATGTATTCCTAACATCAACCAAATATGTACATGAAATATTAAAAAATCATTCCATTTCCTTCCTTATTTCATTCTCTCATCTATTCCATTCTATTCCTTCAATTCAAACGTAGCATAAGACTTTGAGTGCATTAGGTTTTGGCAGACACCAAATACTATGGTTATACGGATTCAAGTAAGATGAAATTTATTTTTTTTGATAAGTTCATTAATCCTACTAATAAAATCTTGACACACATAGCGTGTTAGTACTATATTGGTCAATTGACCAACTTACCTAAAAATAAATTTCATACTAACCAGTTCTATGGTTATACTACCATTACAAACGCGGTAATCACCAATTATGGATATTCAAAGACAGAACCAGGAATATATTGTTTGGTTGGTTTAAAGAGGAGGGTCGGAGGATTCTTTAACTTCCCAATTCCCACTATTAGAAGCTACACCGATGTGCAATTCTTTAATTTCACATCTATTTACTACTTTTATAAAGATAAATAACTGCTTTCCTTCATGTCATAATTTTTCTTTCGCTTTTGCCTTGCATGTTTGATTTTATTACAATTTTGCCTTTATAATTTTCTTTTCTTTCTTTTTATCTATCCAAAAAAATTGACGAATTCTTATTATATTATTTGCGAAGCGGTAATTTCGCTTACAAAACGCGTGCTAATAATAATAATAATAATAATAAAATAAAGATGTAATGGCAAAAATAAAACTTCTTTTGTGAAATATTGTTTTTTTTTTATTTTTTTGTTTGTTTTGCAAATGACTGTTTTTAGGGATCGATCAAGTATTTTCCTTTTAAAATTTATATGTTTATTAAAATTAAAATGAGAAATGAGCGGTATATACTGAGTTGACTCAGGGTCCTACTCGAACATACGCTAAACTTCTAAGGACAGGCTGACAGCCAGGACCCCGTAACAACCGAAGTTGGAAACTCGAGCAGTTTTATTCCTCTGCACTCCTCCCCACCCAATCATGAATCAACCAACCAATTACTACTATTCTCCTCCTAATCCCCATTCTTTTTATTGATTGCACCCTACAATTAGTATTACTTATACGCATTTTTTAAATTTTGGAACATAGTAGTAGTATTCATTTCGCCAACAAGACAAGATAATGAAAAGCCAAATTCCAAGTTGTCAATCATAAGAAAAAAAATTATATTGTTCTCAACATTGTCATTGTCGATGTCAAATTCTTTGGCTTAAATACAAGCTAGTTTTCTTGATCGGTAGTTGATATATACAGTTTCATTAATTTGACTCGCTGAATTTCGACGATAAATGTCGAATCTTGAACACCCATCTTCAGAAAAGGCCACGGCGATCGAAACTCCAACTCCGACGGCCCCTTCGGCGGTGACGGCCGGTGATGTTGAGAGCCAAGCTTCCGGTGAAACGGGGTTCGGGTTGCCGGCAATTGTAACTAGGTGGAGGAGAGAGGACAAGTTGAAAAGAGGGTCAGCGGCGTTGCGTGGAATTGGTTTGCTGTTTTCTTTGCTTGCGTTTATCATCATGGCCACTAATAAACATGGTGATTGGAAAGACTTTGACAAATATCAAGAATACAGGTTAGAATTAGACATCAAGTCATCTGTTTTTTCCTTTAAATATAAATACTAGTTGTCTGTAGATATGGTTTTTATTTTTTATGTTCTGTATAAAGATTGAATTTTGGTTGTTAATTAATTATAAAATTACAGATATGTGTTGGGAATAGCGATTCTATCAACACTTTATACGGGTGGGCAAGTTTTCAGACAAGTTCATGAGCTTTCTACAGGGAGAGAAACGTTTTCCCGGCGGAATTTGGCCTTGTTCGACTTTATTGGTGATCAGGTTTGTGTTTTTTTTTTCAAGTCTTCAACTGATTATTTCATTCTTTCAATTTTGGAATCTGTTTGTGTTGCAATTGGATTTTCAAATTCCATCCATCCTGTTTTGATGGTGATATTTTTGGCGAATACTTTGTTAAACTGAAATGAGACAGCTAGATATTACTGGTTTGAAATTTAGGCATTCCATTTGACCTGTAATATTCATCCATTTTATAAAAGATACTTGAGAAAAGGGATAGAATAAATGGACGGACTCAAGAGTCAAGACCTATTCGCCTATGTTTTGGTCCCTTTCGGGTTGAGAGTTGAGACATGTATATTGGTACAATGTTTAAAACTCTCCAAAAATGTTAGTCAATTTAGTCTGAGAGGCATGCCAATCGGTTCAAGTTAGCATTTTGAATGTCGAGAAACATACTGTGATTTTCCTGTCTGTTTTTTTGGGATCTAGCTTTTTCATGTTGGTTTGGGTGGTGTATTATGGAGTCTATATTTCTCTCATCTTTTGTGAAAGAATAAGCAACACATTCAAAAAATCAAACCTACTCAGTTGGGGCTTAATTTTTCATCAACAGAATACATGACTAACTTGATAGTGGTAACTGAGTATTGAGAATTTGTGAAATGCAGATATGTGCATACTTGTTGATGTCAGCAGCATCCTCGGCGGTGCCAATTACAAACAGGATGAGGGAAGGAGCAGACAACATATTTACCGACTCCTCATCAGCAGCCATAAGCATGGAGTTTTTGGCATTCATTTCCCTCGCACTATCTGCCCTCATTTCCGGATATAAGCTTTCAAACCAGTCTTATATCTAAATTATGAGCTTACATTGTGTTTGGCAATTCTTTTATACTACTACTATTAGTACTGATTCTTTAGCCATGCATTGCTTATCTGCTTGCATGTACCATGTGTAATTATTACTCTATAGACCTGTTCATACACTTGTAGTAGAGTGATACAAATACACCATTTTATCAGATTGCGAAGATTGTTTCAAAGAATGACACGAGTCACTCTCTCCCCATTGTGCGTGTGTGTGTTTGTGTTTGTGCATGCGTGTTGACTGAATGAAGAATCTTACTACCCTGCCTATTCATAATCTCAAAGTTAATTTTCGGCAGGGGAAGGATCACGTTGAAACATAGTTATTTTGGTTCTCTGTAATCTTATGTATGAAGTTCAAGACTGGATTGATTAGTCTTTAGCACTCCAGGAACAGCTAATTCCTTGCCTTAAGAGTATCCGTCATCTTTGTGTTGGTAGAACTTCTTAGGAAAACGGATATTCTTAAGCAAAAGAAGCAGTACTCGATTTTATTTTCTTACGGCTTGATGCTCAAAGGAAACTTAAAACTCTTGATGTTATTGCTAAATTTTCTTGATCCTGTGACCCAATTTGTAAGTTATGCATGCTGCAGCTTGAGTCGCATGACCACATATTTTTTATATGCAATTATGCTAGGATAGTCCTCACTGGTGTACTTTCTTATGGAGGCTGGTTGGGTTACCCGTATGATTGGCCTGATTTTCTCCATTGGATCAGTGTTGGAAATAGCAAAGGCCTGAAAAGATTACTTACCAAACTTTGCCTTGTAGCTACTGTATTATATTTGGTTTGAACGAAACTCACGGTTACACGGCCAGCCTAGCATTCCTGCCCAGATTCTAATCAAAGACATTATTCATAAAATTAAATGTAGGCTTGACTCTTCTGACAAATTTCACAAAGCAAAACTTTTAGATCATTACTTACTTGGATGAGGTCCGTAACCTGTTTTTTGGTCTCTGTTTGTATAGTTGATGCAACATTCTTGTTATGATGATCCCACTGCTTTTGTATTATTTTCCTCTTTGGTATATATATTTTAAATTTAGCAAAAAAAGAAAAGAAAAAAGAAGTAGCAATTTTTATGTACTGATATTTTGAAAAGACTTGCTCATGTTGCAGTTCTCATGCAGCTAACTTGTCTTGGGTATAGTCAATAACATGCAAAAATAGTGATTTTTATTTAAACCACGCAGTAAAAAATTAGAAGAAATACATAAAGCAAGGACCAATCTATTAGTAAAAGTTTTAACTAAGAAATGACACAAGGGAAAAGAGTAACATGATTATTCATCTTCAATCAGTTACGATAAAATTTCAGACAAGGTTGTTCCTAGTTCCAACCATCCTAAAATAATGAACAAATGGGATTAATTCCTTCACTGATGCCTAACATTTACAGAACCAAATGCCTTTGTTTATATAACAATATATAAAAACATACTAGTTTCTTGAGTTGCTCTGAAGAAGTTTCAGCCTAATAAAGAGTTAAAAAAGGAGTCATCATCCGGTTCTTCCTTGGCCTCAGAGAATTGCCCATTTTTCTGTTGTGTTTGATTCATGTAAGAATTGCTCGAGTTTCCATACCCCGAGAATCTGTAACTTCCCGGACCTTGCAGCATCTCTAGGGTAAATGGTGCTTGACCATTTGTTGCTGGTGCCCTTGTATTCTGAAGAGGATTCGCGTAGTTTGTTGTTGGCCTTACAGCTATAGGAGCATTGGCGTTGCTGTTATCAGAAGAAGGTCTATTGACAGGGTAACTGCCACTACCGCGTGGTGCAGGCACATCATGGTTGTGCTTCCCTTCGTATGTGGTGATCACTGCCCTCAAATCATGAGATGCACGCTCCACATGCTTCCTCACCGGACATCCCACATATGTACATTTGTAGTAGCTCCTGCATATTATAAAAAGTACCCAGATAAACAACAAAATTTACAACAATTCTAGTTATAAAGGAAAACATAATGTCAAGGAAAAGGCCTTACCTAGGATTTGGGTTGCCTTTAACTACTTTCTGTCCATATTTCCTCCACCTATAACCATCATCAAGAATATCAATATCACTGGTGGTTTGAACAACAATTCTTGGTTCTCGCATAGTTCTACTCCCAAGAGCTGACATTGCCTCATTCTCATACTCACCCTTCCTGAGAATTTTAAAAGAAACATAAAATTAAACACTTCCCCTATTTGAAGGAACATTAGACAGTAAAAAACTCTGAAAAGTGACAAACTGAGCATCATACCATCTCTTAGCCTCAGGTTCATTTTCATCGTCATCCCCTGATTTACTCATTGATCCTTGATCGAGGTCATCTTCACCAAAAGAAATAGAAGAATTTTCGGGGGTTGTCACAGGCTCTAACTGATCATTGTCATGATGGATTGAAATTTCTGAGTTGGTGCATATAGGATTCTGGTAAGATTGTGAAGATGATCGTCTCGTTGATTGGGGTTTGGGATGGTTGTGATTGCCTTTATATACAATTTCAGTAATGTGTCCGTCCAAAGTTCTTTCAACCTTCTTCTTTGTAGGACAGTTTGGAGATGTGCACTTGTAATAACTACGCGGATTCTCACTTCCTTTTACTTGCTTCTGTCCATATTTCCTCCAATTGTATCCATCATCTAATCTTCTTTGCTCTCTACTTGACTGGGATGATTGAGTGTAAAAAGGCTGATTGGGCGGCAGTGCAGCATTATTCTGCACTTTTGTTTGGGTTGTGGCCATTTCTGGTGAAAATCTTTCAGTTGTCCCTAATTCTGGTTTCAACTCGTGAGTTTTATCTGCTGATGAGAAATCAGTTCCATTGGCTGGTCTATTGAAATTCCATCCATCTTGTTGTCTTTTCAATGATTCTTCCTGTTCAGGTCGAAGTTTTCAGAGCAGAATTAGGAGAAATGGAAATTAAAATGATCATCAAATATATCCAAGGACACAAACGGAAAACAATTATATGAATCCACAAAACTAATGAAATTTATAGCATGTGTTCCCAAAAAACTAAAATTCAGTCATAACTAACAGGAAAAAGTGACATATATGATGACAGGGATCCAACAATTGAATGTCAAACCAATCGAGGAGCATACATATAAAAGCTGGAAGACTTTCAAAAAGTGTGATAATTAAATCAGGCAAAAAATAAACCAAGTTTCTGGTGCAAAATGGATCAAGGTGTATAATTATTTATATATTGGAAATTACAAGGACAAGGATCAGTGATGTACCACTGAGTTCCTGGTTGCAGAAATGGAAGATGATGATGATATAGGCCTTGCTTGAGTTGGGAAAGAGAAATCAGAATAGTTTCTGTTCTCCTCGTTAAAGTTCTGAACATTGAAGTTCCCATTAGTTGAAGATGTCAGAATCTACACAAACAGAATGAAATAACAGAAAATCAATTACTCCAATCACAATAAAAGCTCAAAAAAATAAAAGAAAATCTTGGAAAAAAAAGGAAAGAAATATGAAGAGTTATAATTAATGAAGCTTACATTAGAAGTGGAAACTTGAATGGGTGACTCCAAGAAACCAAGATAAGATGAAGGAGAAACAGAAGGAGAAAAGGGTAATGAAGGATTTTGAAAAGATTTGGGCTTTGGGGTTTCAAACCCCCAGTTACTACCAAAATATTCATTATTGGGCTGAGAAAGAAGATCACTGAATGAAGAAGTCATAAATTGCGATGATAAAGAAAAGCTTGGATGAGAACCAACAGAGCTAGTGTTCAAACTCCCACCACCTGAAGAAGCCATTTTCTCTCCTTTTCTTTGATTGGAGGGAAAGGAAAAGTTGTTTTTCCAGGGCAAAATTTAAGGAGGGAGGGAGGGATTCGGGTTGGGTTGGTTTGTTTGGGAGAAGGGATTTGTTGTATTAAGTATGAAGCTCTTGAAGGGATGATACTACTACTAGTAGTAGTTTCTAAGAAGGGAAAAAAGGGAGGGACGGAAGGGAAGTTTGACCGTGGAAAATATTTGAAGGGTCAAAGCTTGTGGGTTTGACTGACTCTCCCTTGGCGGCTTAGGCTGAATCTCAGAACAAGTGCGTATTTTTCTTCCTTAATGACAAGCAAGTCTTGGACCCCACTACTCAACCTCATACATTAATGCATCAGCAAAAATAAGCTCCACCTAAATTATATGCTTGTTAGATAAGCTACCTTAGCATCTGAGCTTATCCGCTTCTAACTTATAAGTTGCATTATTTGCATGGCTTGAGACTGATTGCTTATTGCTTATTAGTATCGTTTATGTATTATTATTACTCCTTCTTACTCACAATATATATATATATATATATATATATATATATAAAATTAAGAAAATTATGCATGTTAATTAAAAAATAATCAGATAACATTAAATATAATATTAATTACTCATAATTATCATATATATCTCATCATACTCTCTCATCGATAACCTTTTTTTTTAAAGATTGTAATTAATTCTCTTAAATATTTTTAAAAATAAAACATTTAAAACGTGATATATTATGAGGGGATTTTGTAACAATTAATTTTGTTTCCTTTTGTTATTATACATTTTGGTATTCACACATTTTCGTTCTTGCGACTGCTAATATAATTATCCAATCGCACTAGTAATAATATTGTCTCTCAATTTTAATATTTGTTAAATACCATTCATTGCTAATTAATTAATTAATTAATTAATTTCTAAGTTACATACTTCTACACGTCTTATACATATCATAATTTCTCCAAATTAGCGAGTCACTGTCATAAAATATGGAGTATTTTAGAAAAACACTTTTTGAAAAAGAAAATTATATGAATTTCGGTGGAGACTTTGGTAAATAATGACTTGCTGTACCAGGACTCTGAAAATAAACTATTGACTTTTTTATAAAATTAATTTTATAATAAATTATCAATTGATCAATACAATATTGACCATGCATAGAAATCACCTTTCGATCTACGTGTTAACATTGTCAGTTGATTAAAATTAATTTCATGCTAACTATTCCCAAAAATTACTTGGGTGGGGTGTGGGGGGAGATACATTCATGGGCTCATGGGGGGAGGGGTGTGGAGATACATTCATGGGGTGATGGGGCCCATCACAATTTTTGTAGGCCTTTGTCCTGTAAATGTAGGTTAGCTTCAATCTAGAAGAACTGAACAAGAAATTTAGAAAGAAAAAAAAAAGAGGAACCTTCTGAAGACTGCCTTTTCAAGTCTTCCATGTTCCAAGCTGGTTGTCAGTTCATGCAAAGATTGACCAAAAAAGAAAATTATTTTAATGCCATGATGATTTGTCATATCATTATCAGTCTCAAAAATGAAAATATTACTACAAAAAGTTTGTAGTTAATTCAGAATATTTATTCCAATAATCTGTATCAAGACACTATACCATAGAGAGTACCGGTAGTTCATTTAAATAATTGATCACATCATCTATAGAGTGAACATGATTGAATATTTTCATTCTTTGTTAATGACTGCAATAATTTAGCAACAACTATGTCAAATTATTAAACATCAGCAGCACGCACGCACGCACCGTCTCCCAACTCCCAACCTGGGGCCGACTCTCCCATCAGGGCAAGAGCTAGAGGGTCTGTCTTTTTCTCCTAACCCAACAGAACCACCTTCAGAATCTCTATTCCACATCTTTCAGTTGTATTTTCCAGCACTGTGGATCTAATTCAGCAGCCTGTCAACCATACATAAATAGTCTCAATGCTATTTCCCAATCAAAATGAGGTTAATATGTTATATGCCAATTTTGTTTGCATTTTTACATACATTGCTATCAAAATATTTAGGAAGCAATTTCTTTGGACAATGGTTAGAAGAGTTTATTCACTTTCTTTTTTCTTTTTTTTTCCTGGAAAATTGTTTATGAAAAGTTAAGTTCGTAGCGTAACGCTCAAGAAAAAAAATAAGGAAACAAAAGGAAAAACAGTATGTATATAGGGGGCAAAAACATGTACCCGGAATTCTACCGGAAAACACAGCCACGGGCTCCTAAATGTTTAATAAGAGGTTGCTGCAAAATGGATCTAATAGATGCATGGAGCTTCACTTTTGTTAGCCCTCCGCATGCCAAGAGCACAGCTGTTAGTCCACTTGGAGTCAAACCCTTCAAATGTAAAATAGTCAAGCTCTGTAAACAGCTGATGCTGGCAAGGGACAAGAGCCCGACATCTGTGACAGAGCTATATGACAAATTAATCTGCAAATTTATGAACAAAATAACTAATGTTAGATGATATGATGTTTTCTTAAAGCCAGTTAGTTATGTAACTAAGTGAAAAAGGAGAAGAATTGTACCTGTCGGAGGTTATGAGAGAAGTGTGCGAGTGGAATCATTCCTGCATCATTTATATTTGAACACTTTTTAATGTCTAGCTTGGTGAGTTGCTTACATCCCACGGCTATAGCTGCTAGACCTAAAGAAGTAAGATGAACACATCCTCGACTTTCAAACGTGTTTAACCTTGAACACTTGGACAATGATATCAAAGTGATGTCAGTAACATCATTACAATAGGCTATATTAATCATTCGAAGGCCAGTACAACCATTAGAAATTGCTAAGATACCCAAATCTGTTATTCTAGCACACCTGAAAAAACGAAGCACATGTGTAATAACTTCAAACTTTTATAAATAAAGCATTAATTTTTTTATAAATATTATTTTTGAATATTATAATAAATTTGATATAACGTTATAGTTATGGTAATATTTATAAATTTTACAAAGTAAAAGTTGTTATAAAATATTCGTTTTTAATTATTGGAATATTCTTTTCATTGTCGGGAATATTCAGATTTATTTACGCTATCAATCATCGTTAATTGGACCCCATAACCAAGTATTGTCGTAGTTAGAAAATCGACAAAATTATTTTTCTATAAAAATAAGCAGTATGAAGTATTATCACAAAACCGCTGAACTACCCTAAGAGTAAAAGAAACAAGAATGTCGCCGTAGTCAGATAAGAAGACACGATATCGATTATTGATGCCACGCTGGAAGTCACTCAAATTTACGCTCAATTATTGCTATAGAATTCACTTTGATCATATCTCTTATATTATCGATTCAATTATTGTCACAAAGATCATCTCAGATAATATGTTATAGTATTAAATTATTAATCGAGACGACAAGTTATAAATGATTAATAATTGTTGAAAGATTAAATATGTGTTGATTAAAAATAAAATGATTTGTGGTAATATTTATTCAATCCTCGATGTATATAAAGAGTCATATGAGACGTTTGTGGTCATTGATTATTTTATGGGGTAAATATATGTCATCATCTAAGAGTCCATTCGTCAATAATAATTACCTTTGTGAATAGTAATTACCTTGAATAGTAATTACCTTCACAATAAGATTTACCTTCATCAATAAGAATTACCTTTGTGGAATAGTAATTACCTTCGCCAATAGTATTTACCTTTCCAATAGTAATTACCTTCTTCAATAGTAATTACCTTCACAATAAGAATTACCCCTTCACAAATAAGAGTTGTCCCTTCAATATTACCAAGAGTTAACTGTCTTCTTCTGTTCCAAGGGTTAATTACCCTTCAAGAAATAAGAGTTATTTCTTCAATATTACCAAGAGTCATTTTGACCTTCGTTAACACCAAGAGCCACCCTCGCTTTTTCTATAAATAAATAAAGCTCATTCCTTCATTATTTCTTACTTAATTCAATTTAAACTCTGTAGTAAACTATATAGAAAAGAAGAAAAGTATTTTGCTACTTCACTTTTCCAATATTCATGTGAGACCCCAGATTTTATCAATAAAGATTTAAATTTTGATTTAAATAATTTTTAATATTATGGTGTGAATTTGAGATAATATTATAGTTGTGGGTAGATTTATAAATTTTGCAAAAGTATGCAAGTGGTTATATTATATTCGATTGGTCGGGGAATATTCGGTTTTAAATGGAAATATTCGACATAACTACTCAATCATTGGTGGACCCCACAATGTAATTATCATTTGATCGAGAAAACGACAAAAAATATTTTATCGAAATAACTACGGAAGTTTTACCGTTGATATCGTTGAACTACTCCTCAGTAAAAGTAACAAAGAATACGTGTGGTCGCATAAGAGAAGACACTGTATCGATTATCGACGCTTACATGGTAAGTCACGGTTTGATTCCATTATTATCACGATTAATAATACGAATTATTATAATGATAACGACGCTTTTGTTTTATTCAGATTATTAACGTAATAAAATGTAAACATCTTTTTATATAAAATGTAATATTTTATTAAAGTTATTCTATAAATAATATATTATATTTTATTTTTATTATACATATAGTGTAAGATAGTGTTTTCAGATAAGATTTTCATAAGTGCTTTGCATGATAAAGGTTGCATAGTAAAAAATGTTTTTATATAAATAGAATATATGATATTTTATTTAAAAGATTTTGCTTTTAAATATGGACCGTCGATTAAAGTAAATCAACTGGACCGCTCATGGATTAATTACTACGCATTCTATTTTCCTATAAATAAGCTCATTCCTTCATTATTTTCATTTAATTCACCGAAACTCTGTAGAGAGAAATTATAGAGAAGTTTATAGAGAGAAAATCTATAGAGAGAAAAAGAAAGAGTATTCTGTACTTCACTACTTTGATATCCAGTTGTCTTTTACTAGTAAGGGATATTATTTGTTGTATCTGTAAGGGTGTTATTCTTTCTTATTCATGAAGAGAACTTCGTTATTCCATTCATTATTATTCATTGAATAACCTCGTAAAAGTGGTATACCCTATACATAACTCAGATACGCTAAGATACCCTATACTTGTGAAATCCTTATGTTATTCCATTCTTATTTATTCTCATTGAATAACTCAGATAACGTGGAATCCCTATACTTGGTGATCTTCTTCGTTATTCCATTCTTTATTATTCATTGAATATCCCGTCGTGTGTTTTACACCCGACCGGTTCCATTGCTTATTATTCCGCATTTATTATTCTCTGCTGGAATATCCTCGTCTGTGTTTTACACCTGACCGGGTTCCATTGTTTATTATTCAAAGATTTATTATTCTCATTGATCATCCCTGTTTGTGTGAATTTCACCGACCGGTTCCGTTATTATTATTATTCGTTGAATAACTCGCCTCACGCCAAGCACCGCATTGCACGGTGATTTCTTTTGTTATTCCATTCTTTATTATACCCAATTGGTTAAAACTTTAACTTCTATACTCCATGAAATTAGTAGAATATCCTCGATATTTGCGTTTCATCCAAAGATCTTTCATGGAAATATTCTTCCGATCATTCTTGAATAAAGATCTTGTCGACAATTTGACGTTACTAATTCCTCGGATAAAATAATTCTTGAACTTGTTTTATTGAATTATTATGTCATTGTCATCATCCTCACGTTATATTATGTTATCTTTCGCTTACGTGCATATAGATGAACTAAGTATGATTATGACTGTGGATCATTCTTAAGATAATCACGGCTTGTTATAAATGATGTGATAAAAGTCCCATAAGGTCCTCGTGAATGCTCGTAATGCAATTGATGGATAGTTTTTGGTATGATTATGACCAGGAGTGATTCTAAGATAGTCGCACGACTATCGATAATCCGATAAAAATCCTCGACCGCGGGTATATGGATGATTAGATATTGTGGTTTATTCATTAAAGTCGAGTCTCAAATATAAAAATGATGATGAAAAACCTTTAAAACCTAAAAGATAGTAGATTTTATTTTCTACTGACTCTTTTAATGGATTGCGATATTCACCGCAGCTTAAACCGGTTGTCTATCAGTATTTTATCGCTTAACATTGTCAAGGCTAATGATAATTTATTCTCGCATTATCTTAGTCATAATATTTCTTCGGGCTAGTTGAGCTCACCCTTTCTTTCACCGTTCTCTTCGTGAAATGAGAATATACCGGGACTTAGTCTGGGAACGGAGTAATGGTCCAGAGGATAAGATTAGTAGTCCTCACTATTCGTGAAATAAAGGTGATAATAGTTGTAATGAGGACTCCTTTTGAGTTCAGTATAATATCTAGTAGACAATATTTGTATTCAAACTCACGCTTTATGTCGACATACACCTACGCTTATATTAAGTAAGTTTGTATTTGAATTTATGTACCATGTAAGTGGCGCACCCAAGATGGGTGACGATACCTAATTTTGGGGGCGCCACAATTCAAACCTCTTCTAAGGTAGGAATATTATTTGTCAGACTGTAAGGGTGTTATTTTTTTATTCATGAAAAGAACTTCGTTATTCCATTCTTTATTATTCGTTGAATAACCTCGTAAAAGTGGCATACCCTATACACGACCAGATATGGAATACCCTATACTTGGTGAAATCCTTATATTATTCCATTCTTATTTATTTCATTGAATAACTTGTATATACTTTAATACCCTATACTTGGTGAAATCCTTATATTATTCCATTCTTATTTATTCGTTGAATAACTCGATACGCGAATCCCTATACTTGGTGACATTCTTCTATTATTTTATTATTCCGTTGAACATCCTCGTCGTGCTTTTACGCTTCGGATTCGGTTCCGCCTTTATTATTCGCATCTTTATTATTCTATTGGAATATCACATGTCTCGTGTGTTTTACACCGACCGGTTCCGCCTTTTATTATTCTCGTCTTTATTATTCTATCGAATATCCCGTTTGGCGCTTTACGCCGACCTGTTCCGCTTTTTTATTATTCTCGTATTTATTATTTCATTGAATAACACATATATCAAGTACCGCATGCATGGTGATTTCTTTTGTTATTTCATTCGCTATTATACTTCAAATAAGTTAAAATTTTGACTTATACTCCATGAATTTAGTGGAATATCCTCGATATTTGTGCTTCATCCAAAGATTTTTAATGAAAATATTTTTCGAGCATTCTTGAATTTTACTCTACAATTCTTTCAAAAAGATCATATTTGACAATTTGGGCGTTATAAATTAGGTATACGCGCCACCCATCTGGGTCGCCACTTACATGGTACATAAATTCAAATACAACTTATTAATATAATCTGCGTATAATATAATATATAAACCGTGAGTTTGAATACAATATATTCATACTAGATATTATACAAACTCAAAAGGAGTCCTCATTACAACTATTATCACACTATTTCACGTAATAGTGAGGACTACTAATGCTATCCTCGACCATTACTCCGCTCCCCGACTCGTCCCAAAATATGTTCTCATTTCCTCAAGAGAACAAAAGGAAAGAAAGGGTGAGCTCAACTAGCCCAAGAAGAAATATTACGACTAAGATAATGCGTAATAAATTATCATTAGCTTCTTCAAAAATGTTAAACCGATAAAATACAATAGACAACCGCTTTAATCAGCAATGAATATGCAATCCATTAAAAGAGTCAAGAGAAAATAAAGTCTACTATCTTTTAGGTTTTAAAAGGTTTTCATCAATTTTTTTATATCACGAGACTCTAATTTTAATAAATAAACCACCACATCTAATCATCCCCGCACTACTGGCCAAGGATTTTCATCAAATTATCAATGGTCACGACTATACCGAATCACCCCCGGTCATAATCATACCAAAACTATCCATCACCGCATTATGTGCCACCGAGGACTTTTATCACATCATTTATAACAAGCCATGATTATACCGAATGATCCTCGGTCATAATCATACTAAGTTCATCTACGCACGTAAGCCAAAGATAACATAATATATCATGAGGATGATGACAATGACATAATAATTCAATAAAACAAGTTCAAGAATTATTTTATCCAGAATTATTAACGCCCAAATTGTCAACAAGATATATCGCTTTTGTAGAGTAAAATTCAAGAATGATCGTAAGAATATTTCCATGAAAAGATATCGATGAAACGCAAATATCAAGGATATTCTACTAATTTCATGGAGTATAAGTCAAAGTTTTAACCAACCGGGTATAATAAAGAATGGAATAACAAAAGAAATCACCACGCACGCGCAGATTTGATGTATGTAAAAGTTATTCCAATGTAATAATAATAATCTAACCGTAACCCAGTCGTGAAATTCACAACCAATGTGATGATCCAATGTAATAATAAATGTCAATAATAAACAATGGAACCAGTCCTGTAAAACACACGCATGTGATATCCCAATGTAATAATAAATGCTAATAATAAACAATGGAACTGTCCTGTAAAACACATGCATGTGATATTCCAAATGTAATAATAAAGAATGGAAATAAATGGAATAATGTAAGAAGATCACCAAGTATAGGGGATTCACAGATACAAAAGTTATTCCAATGTAATAAATAAGAATGGAATAATATAAGGATTTCACCAAGTATAGGTGGTACGCCATATATAAAGTAGTTATGTATAGGTATACCACTTTTACAAAAGTTATTCCAATGTAATAATAATGAATGGAATAATGTAAGTTCTCTTCATGAATAAAAAAGAATAATATCCCTTACGTACAACAAATAATACCCCTTACCGTAAAAGACACCGGATATCAAAAAAAGTGAAGTACCGTATCATCTTCTTCTTCTTTCTCTCTATAGATTTTCTCTATAGCTTCTCTCTATATAATTCTCTCTGTAGTTTCAAATGAATTCGTAAGAAAATAATGAAGGAACGAGCTTCTATTTATAGAAAATAGAATGCATAGTAATTAATCCATGAACTATCCGTATTCGATTTATTTTAACTGACTATCCATATTTAAAGCAAAATCTTTTAAATAAAATATAATATATTCTATTTATATAAAAACATTTTACTATGCAAACACTATGCAAAACACTATGCAAAACACTATGCAAAACACTACGCAACACTACGCATAATAAAATATAATATATTCTATTTATGTAATAACTTTAATAAAGTATTCGCTTTTTATATAAAGATGTTTCGCTTTTATTACGCTAATAATAATATTTAATAAAACAAAACGCCATTATCGCTATAATAATTCATATTATTAATCGACAATAATGGAATCAAACCGAAAGTGACTTCTCACATAAGCATCAATAATCAATACCGCGTGCTACTACGCAACCACACGACATCATTTTTTTACTACCGAAAGTAGTTCAACAAGATCAACCAGAAAACTTCCGCCGTTATTTCAATAAAATATTTTGTCGCTTTTTCAATCCGACAATAATTTCGCTAGGGGGTCCACCAATGATTGAGTCATTGTATTTAATATTCCCCGCTAAACCTAATATTCCCCACCAATCGAATATAATATAACCACTGTGATACTTTGCAAAATTTATAAATACTACCCACAACTATAATATTATCTCAAATTCACACCATAATATTAAAAATTATTTCGACAAAATTTAAATCTTTATCGATAAAACTGGGTCTCACAATCTCCCTCCTTATGGAATTTTCGCCTCAAAATTAGGGTACGACTGGTATGATAAAGAGGTGAGGATACCTCAATACCTTTTATCGTAAAAAATAAAAAATATTAAATTCATCAATTTTGCAATCCGCCAAAGATATTCATTAACAATTCATCTTTGCACTACAAAGCCAAAGATATACAAATCAGAAACCAATAATGCCGAGACGCAAATTTTAATAAGATCACACCACCAATAATTATCCATGCACCATCGCCAAGGATATTCGTGTTTTCAATTACGGCCACGATTATACCGAATAATCCTTGGTCATAATCATACCAAGTCTATCAATGCACTACTACCAAAGACGACTTTTTACCACATCCATGAATTAATATTTCATCACGAGACTCAAATTTCAATAATTAATCCATATCATCGAATCATCCCCGCACTACGTGCCAAGGATATTCATTAAGATCACGCACCATTAATTATCCATGCACTACTACCAAAGATAATCGTATTCATCACCACCACAAATTATCCATTATCACCAATAAATTATCCATGCACTACTACCAAAGATAATCGTATTCATTAAGATCACGACCACAAATTATCCATGCACTACTACCAAAGATAATCGTATTCATTCATTATTAACGCCACAAATTATCCATGCACTACTACCAAAGATAATCGTAAGGTATTCATACCAAAGATATCATTAAGATTACCATTAATAAATTATCCATGCACTACTACCAAAGATAATCGTGGTATTCATTAAGATCACGACCACAAATTATCCATGCACTACTACCAAAGATAATCGTATTCATTAATATCACGATACCACAAATTATCCATGCACTACTACCAAAGATAATCGTATTCATTAAGATCACGCACCACAAATTATCCCATGCACTACTACCAAAGATAATCGGTATTCATTAAGATCACGCACCACAAATTATCCATGCACTCACTACTACCAAAGATAATCGTGGTATTCATTAAGATCACCACCACAAATTATCCATGCACTACTACCAAAGATAATCGTGTTTTTAATTACTACCAAAGATAATGCTATGATTATACCCAACAATCCTCGGTCATAATCATACCAAGTCCATCTATGCACCAAAGCCATGTATTGACTTTCAAATATAATATAAACACGAGGATAATGATATAAAGAATCAATCAAATGAGATAAAGGATAAATATTAAACATTTATAATATAATTTATCCAGATTCAAGAATATCCCCATGTTATCAATCACTTAATAATCTCATAATCTAATATCATTAATATTATAACAATATTTTAATCACTTCTTAAATTTATAAACAATTTATCTCAATTGTTTACGCTTTTACCATATAATGCATTTAATCATTCAAAATGCCATACTCATAAGATATCATCACCAATTATCAAATCCTCTCAAAAAAAAATATGCATATACTCTATATAGATTCTCTAGCCATAAAATCCTATTTTCAACTTTTGTTATTTCACATAACATATTTAACTCATATGTTCAGAATTAAACTATTTTCATGAAAAATACCAAATCAGTCCCAAAAATATTTCTTTTCTGGGATTTATATAATATAGTCCCATAATGAAAATATATTTTTCTCTAATTTTTAAAATTCATTTACTATTTTTCAAAAATCAATTTCTAATTAATTTCTTAAGAAATTAGCTACCTCAAGTTTAACTCCAAAATTCCCAAATCTTGGCAGGACCTTACACATGTTAACGTGAGCTTCTAGTTTAAATTTCATGGTCATCGAGTTATAGAACTCTAAGTATATATAGTTTTTCATTTAAAAACCTAAATATTGAAATAGTCATAACTTGCTCATTTTAAGTCGAATGAGCTCATTTTTGGACAGGAGGTACTTTTATACCATATACCTTCATGTCCCAAAAGGCCAGAATTTTTTCTCATAATTTAAGTGGCCGAAACAGCCTCTCTAAAATCATGGCAAAAGCTTTTTTTTTTTTTGCAGCTTTTTGCACCCTTTGCTAAAATCAGTCCACACAAAAATCTACAACACCTTTTCCAGTAATTCCACTTGGATTAGTTAGGTAACTCATAGATCTAACTCTAGGACTTGACCACATTCAAAAATTCAAAATATAATAGAGATATGGTCAATTGAATTTCATGTTACGCTTTTCACCAAAAATCGATTTTCAACTCTTTGTGATTTCTAAGAAACTTTCATGTTTTCACATACTAACCAACATAACTCATTATAACACTTACTAATACCATATACCCATGATTTTCATCATTAGTCCAATGCTTTTATTATGACTTTCATCATAATCCACGTAAATGCATCCTTTTAGTCAAGAAATATTCGAGGGTTTAAGAAATGGGTTTTCAGATCGGGTCAATACAAAATTCGATTTCACGCCTAAGTAGGCTAAGAAGTCTTCAAGAATACGCCAGAAATTTATTAATAATAGAAATATCATTCAAAACTCGGACTTCATCCAAGACTTGATAAGACATCACATCGATACCAACGTGACTTCTATCCCTTAACCTAGATAAGACCTCACAATGATACCTATAAACTTGCCATCTTCATTCACGATGTCGTTTACGTAAAGTCCGCGCTTTTTGCATTCCACACAAGGAAGTCAACAACTAAAGGTTCGGGGCTCTTTTACTTATGGCTTGATATGACAATGATTAACTTTAGTAGGTTTCGTTACTTTGAATTCGCATAACAAGGTTGTTATAAATATAAAAGCTAACAACCTTACTTATTTAAAAGCATGATGATGAGTAGTTAACCAATTGATTTCAAAATCACATCAAAGGCAAATATTTTCAAAAAGATAAGATCGACAGTAACGTGAAAATGTTTATTTGAATTAAACAAGATTTAAAAATAAGTAGCAGAACTAAGGCTCCTACTAACTAAGTTTCAACCAATAAGTCAAAGTTTAACTTCTTCTGAGTCAAATTTAAACGCCGAACACAACTAGTGAAATAAAAGAGTGGGTAGAATCGGTATCTAACACTCAGATAGACTTCGCAAGAGCTTATGATTAACTTACCCGTGATAATTTTATTCGTGTTCCTCGTCACGAGAAAAAAACGCTCTCTTAAACCCACGGCTTTGGTTTGGTTCGGGACAAATTTTGGTGCCTCCATCCTAGTTGAATTTGTCTTCAGAAACGCACAAAATCGAGCTAAGTGACCCTTCTTCCACAATTATAACACGCTTTGACATGATGGCGCAGCTTCGGATCGATGTGTCCTCTCCTCCCCATTTGAAGCATATAATAGTGGTGGTCTTCTCCTTCCTTAACAACAAAAGTCGGTGCCGACGCTTTTCCATCATTGTTGAATCTCCTTTTTCGAAATGTCCATTCTTATTATTTTGGCCCCGACACCACCAAGTGGTTACCATATCCGCCCGCTGATTCCTCCACGCTTGTTGTCACCGCTCGACGACTACTCGCCGGTATTATAATTTTTGCTTACCGCTTCTTTTTAGTCAAGGCTGACTCGTTATCGCGCTTCCACTAATCGAGCCCTATTTACAACATCCAATAAAAACACGCTTTATGAGAAATAAGATGTCGACGATCTCCGCTTCAAACCTTAAAACATTCGCCATTCTCTCTTCATTATCCACCAAGTGGGACGAAACCGTGATAACTCCGCAAATTTTGCCTCAGATCATGATACACTGGCCATATTGTTTTGTTCCAACTTGATAAACTCCACCTCCTTCATGTGGGTAATACTTTCGTGAAAGTATTTGTCGCTGAATGCCTCCCCGAACTTCTCCCAAGATATCTTCAAGACAAAGAAGTCGAGTACGCTTTTACCGATTCCCACCAAGAATCCGCCTCCACAAGAACATAAAGGGCGCAAAAAGGAACTTTTGCTTCTCTGAGCATCCCAAGACATCAAATATCTTGGTAATGCTTTTATCCATGCTTCCGCCGTAAGTGGTTTTTGCTCTCCTTAAACTCCGGTGGTCCCAGCCTTGAATTGTTTAATGTGACCGCCCGAGAGTTTTCCGTGTTTCCACCCACTTTTGGACAGAGTCGCTTTACCGATGTCGCATGAATTTAAAACCTTTAAACGCATCGTCATTCATCAATCGATCGTTGTTGTTGTTTACAGGAGGATTATCGCCATCCCCGCTCAGACATTGTCCCGATTATCGATCCGTGGAGAATCAACAGCCTCGTGGCTCCATTGCTATTCTCAACATTCTGATGCCATTTTCAAACACCGCCACAAAATAAGGGGTTAATCGACATGCAACATATTATCACTATACTCCGATCGACCAATCAAATACCAAATAAACTTAGTAGGTCATACTAACAAGGAATTCCCCGCTCTCCCTCCTAGTTCTATTCTCACATCTTAGCCTGTGGATCATATCCCTAAGCTCGATACCAACCGCGACGCCCCCAAAATTAGGTATACGCCACCCATCTTGGGTCGCCACTTACATGGTACATAAATTCAAATACAACTTACTAATATAACTGTCGGTATAATATTATATATAAATCGTGAGTTTGAATACAAATATTGTCTACTAGATATTATACAAACTCAAAAGGAGTCCTCATTACAACTATTATCACACTATTTCACTGTAATAGTGAGGACTACTAATGCTATCCTCTCGACCATTACTCCGCTCCCCGACTCGTCCCAAATGCCTATGTTCTCATTTTTCAAGAGAAGAAAAGGAAAGAAAGGGTGAGCTCAACTAGCCCAAGAAGAAATATTACGACTAAGATAATGCGTAATAAATTATCATTAGCCTTCAACAAATGTTAAACCGATAAAATACAATAGACAACCAGCTTTAATCAAGCAATGAATACGCAATCCATTAAAAGAGTCAAGAAAATAAAGTCTACTATCTTTTAGGTTTTAAAAGGTTTTCATCATTTTTTTATCACGAGACTCAAATTTTAATAAATAAACCACCACATCTAATCATCCTCGCACTACTGGCCAAGGATTTTCATCAAATTATCAATGGTCACGACTATACCGAATCACCCCCCCGGTCATAATCATACCAAAACTATCCATCATCGCATTATGTGCCACCGAGGACTTTTATCACATCATTTATAACAAGCCATGATTATACCGAATGATCCTCGGTCATAATCATACTAAGTTCATCTACGCACGTAAGCCCAAAGATAACATAATATATCATGAGGATGATGACAATGACATAATAATTCAATAAAACAAGTTCAAGAATTATTTTATCCAGAATTATTAACGCCCAAATTGTCAACAAGATATCGCTTTTGTAGAGTAAAATTCAAGAATGATCGTAAGAATATTTCCATGAAAAGATATCGATGAAACGCAAATATCAAGGATATTCTACTAATTTCATGGAGTATATAAGTCAAAGTTTTAACCAACCGGGTATAATAAAGAATGGAATAACAAAAGAAATCACCACGCACGCAGATTCAGATGTATAAAAGTTATTCCAATGTAATAATAATAATAACTAACCGTGTCGTGAAATTCACAACCATGTGATGATCCAATGTAATAATAAAAATAATAATAAATAATGGAACTGTGTCCTGTAAAACACACGCATGTGATATTCCAATGTAATAATAAATGCTAATAATAAACAATGGAACTGTGTCCGTGTAAAACACATGCATGTGATATTCCAATGTAATAATAAAGAATGGAATAATGTAAGAAGATCACCAAGTATAGGGGATTCACAGAGACACAAAGTTATTCCAATGTAATAAATAAGAATGGAATAATATAAGGATTTCACCAAGTATAGGTACGCCAGATATAAAAGTTATGTATATAGGTATACCACTTTTTACAAAAGTTATTCCAATGTAATAATAATGAATGGAATAATGTAAGTTCTCTTCATGAATAAAAAGAATAATACCCCTTACGCACACAACAAATAATATTCCCTTACCGTAAAAGAGAACCGGATATCAAAAAGTGAAGTACCGTAATACTCTTCTTCTTTCTCTCTATAGATTTTCTCTATAGCTTCTCTCTATATTTCTCTCTGTAGTTTCAAAGTGAATTGTAAGAAAATAATGAAGGAACGAGCTTCTATTTATAGAAAATATAACGCATATAGTAATTAATCCATGAACTATCCGTATGATTTATTTTAACTGACTATCCATATTTAAAGCAAAATCTTTTAAATAAAATATAATATATTCTATTTATATAAAAACATTTTACTATGCAAACACTATGCAACACTATGCAAAACACTATGCAAAAACACTACGCAACACTATGCATAATAAAATATAATATATTCTATTTATGTAATAACTTTAATAGTATATTCGCTTTTTATAAAAGATGTTTCGCTTTTATTACGCTAATAATAATTAATAAAACAAAACGCCATTATCGCTATAATAATTCATATTATTAATCGACAATAATGGAATCAAACCGAGTGACTTCTCACATAAGATCAATAATCAATACCGCAGTGCTACTACGCAACCACACGACATCGATTTTTACTACCTAAAGTAGTTCAACAAGATCAACCAGAAAACTTCCGCCGTTATTTCAATAAAATATTTTTGTCGCTTTTCAATCCCGATAATAATTTCGCTAGGGTCCACCAATGATTGAGTCATTGCATTTAATATTCCTCGCTAAACCTAATATTCCCCCACCAATCGAAATATAATATAACCACTGTGATACTTTGCAAAATTTATAAATACTACCCACAACTATAATATTATCTCAAATTCACACCATAATATTAAAAATTATTTCGACAAAATTTAAATCTTTATCGATAAAACTGGGTCTCAATAACACTTCTTTACGGTACAACAAATAATATTCCCTACCTGTAAGAACCCAATATAGCAAAGTGAAGAGTAAGTAATACTTTTCTTCTTTCTCTATAGTTTTCTCAGTAGTTTCAAAGGAATTGTAAGAAAATAATGGAAGGAACGAGCTTCTATTTATAGAAAATAGTAACGCATAAGAATTAATCCATGAACTATTCAGATTGATTTATTTTAACTGACTATCCATATTTAAAGCAAAATCTTTTAAATAAAATATAATATATTTTATTTATATAAAACATTTTACTATGCAAACACTATTAACACTACGCAAAACACTACACTACGCAAAACACTACGCATAATAAAATATAATATATTTTATTTATGTAATAACTTTAATAAAGTATTCGTTTATATAAAGATGTTTCGCTTTTATTACGCTAATAATATTTAATAAAACAAAAACGTCATTATCGCTATAATAATTCATATTATTAATCGACAATAATGGAATCAAACCGAGTGATTTTCACATAAAGATCAATAATCAATACCGCAAAGTGCTACTACGCAACCACACGACATCGCATTTCTTTTACTACCGAAGTAGTTCAACAAAGATCAAATTCAGAAAACTTCCGCCGTTATTTTAATAAAATATTTTTGTCGCTTTTTCAATCCGACAATAATTTCGCTCAGGTCCACCAATGATCGAGTCATTGCATTTAATATTCCTCGCTAAACCTAATATTCCCCACCAATCTAATATAATATAACCACTCAGATATTTTGCAAAATTTATAAATATTACCCACAACTATAACATTATATCAAATTATTCCATAATATTCAAAAATAATATTTATAGAAAATTCATCTTTATTTATAAAAGTCGGGTCTTACAACCTCCTCTTCTTCTATGAAATTTCGCTCAAATTGTTGGTACATACCGGTATGTCAAGAGGTAAGGATACCTTGATTTCATTTCAGATTCTAACTCCCAAGTCATTTCTCAACATCGTGGTTCCTCCACAAAACTTCGATTTCGAGGTATAACTCGAGCGTAGAATATGTTCCTTCTTATCCAAAATTTGAACAGAACCTCTTCATACGCCAAATCTTCCGCTATTTCGTCCGGCTCTAACTCAATAATATGGTTCGGTCTTTCACATATTTACGTAATATGGATACGTGAAAACGCTATGAACACGGTAGACATATTTCAAGGTAAAACAGTCTATAGCCACGCTTCCTACCGATCGAGGATTAAAATGGACCAATGAATCGAGGATTAAGTTTTTCTCTTTCTAAATCTTGTAACTCCTTTCCATGGAGCAACTCTTAACAACACACGATCTCCTATATCGAATTCCACGCCCCTTTCACGAAGATCAAGATAACTCTTTTGTCGATTTTGTGAGGTTTTTATATGTCATTTGATCGTTTCAATCTTTTTCCGAGTCACACGCATCTAACTCCGGCCCCAACAACGCTGCTTCACCCACCTCATCCCAAAGATACCGAGAACTACACTTTCTTCCATACAACGCATCGAATGGAGCCATGCCAATACTTCATTGATAATCGCTGTCAGAGGAAAACTCCACCAATGGTAAGAACTTGTCCCAAACTCCCTCAAATCAAGGACACAGTAGTCTTAATAGATCTTCAAGAGTTCAATAGTCCTCTCCGATTGTCCGTCCGTCTCGAGGATGATATGCCGAAGCTAAATCGTAAGTCCGCGCTCATAGTTTTTTTGTAAACCAACCCAAAATCGCGGAAGTTAATCTCGGGTCTCGATCAAACTATGGATACCAAAGATACCATGCAAATTCCACAACTCGCTTATATACATACGAAAGCAAGACGCTCAATGTATAAGTTTCTCAGACGGCAGAAGAAATGAGCAGATTTGGTCAATCTATCAACAATGACCCAAATCGCATCAACGCCGAGAAACCTTAAAAGACCCAGAATTAAATCCACGGTAATGTGCTCCCACTTCCATTCGAATTTCAAGTGGTTGCAATGGACCTTTTCGTACTCGATGCTCCGCTTTAACTCGCTGACAAGTTAGACACCTCGAGATAAACAAATACTATCTCTCTCTTCATATTGCTTCCACCAAAATGTACGACTTAATATCACGATACATTTTCGTACTCTGTGATGGATCAGCAAATGGTGTGTCAGGCGCCCATCATGATATTATACTTTAAATCGTGGTCGTTAGAACATAAAGTCCGGAGTCGACTCAAGTATTCCTTCTTCATCGATTCTCGCTTCCTAGATAGCACCTCTCGCACTTTCTTCCTCATACGATCTCCTGTGTCCGTAGTTTCGAGTGCTTTTAACTTTATCGATTAAAGTCTGCTCTACTCAGATATTCGCTATCATCACACGGGTCCCTGAGTCTTTAACTCTATCTTCATCCTTTGCAAGTCAGTCACACAAATGGGCCTCATACGACAATAACGCACTCTGCATTTGCATATGATCTTCTACTCAACGCGCACCTACCACGCTCGCTTTTCCGTGATGGTATCGATGGTACGATCATAATCTTTCAATAGCTCAAGCCAACGCCGTTGTCGTGACGTCGAAGTTCCTTTTTGAGTGAAGAAATATTTCGAGGCTTTTTACGATCCGTAAAGATTTCCACTTTCTCCCCATACAAGTAATGCTCCAAATTTTAAGCAAGAAGATAAATACCGCTAACCTGCATCACGAAGTAGGATAATTCCTCTCATATTCTTTCGAGTTGTCGCGAGGCATAAAGCTATAACTTTTCCATGTCAGCACGAGAACACATCCCAACCCTTTGCTCAAGATCATCAGATGACAAATCCTCCGAGCTGATGGTATTGTCGTAAACAAAATAAATAAGTCTCTCTCGAAGTTCTTGAAAACTCTTCTCACATTCTTCGCTCCAACC